>LOJH01025426.1:0-17412 GCA_001685095.1 Ellobius talpinus
ACTCAGCATCTATCTTGCTTCCAGAGGACAGTGTTAGCCAGTGAGGGTCACAGCGCAAGGCAGTGATGTGGCAGGCTGTTTGGAGAACTCCCAGTTCCTGCTGGGAAAAAAGAGGGCTGGGAAGGGCTAGGGCTGGTCCGGTGAGCAGGACAGGCAGCTCCGGAGAGTGGGAGCCCAGCGACGTCTAGGAGGAGGTAGAGTAAGGGGAGCCAACGGGAACTCTTGCCATTTCCTGTGTACTGGGTCCTCAGAACCCCAGGGTGGCCATTTTCAGGGTGAGCTCTGTCCTTCTGGCAGATCTTATAGTACCCAGACATGGGGGGTAAGAGGACACCTTTCTCAGAAGGGCTGGGACAGTTGTCCTGAAAATGACCCCAGGGAGGTAGGACGGGTCCAGTGTAAGTCATCTGCCATCCAGAAAGGTCCCCTCCCTGGTCTCCTTCGAGACTGTTTCTTTGGCTGAGGAAGGTGGGTCTTTGTGTAAGTGGGGGTGGGTGGTAACTGGAAAACAAAAGATCACTTGGCGTAAATCCTTGGGGTGCCATGGGAGAGATGAGCACTGAGCATGCCCTAATTGGGGGGGCACTGAGCATGGGGTTGCAGCTGAGTCGGGGAGTCAGGAAGTGAGCAGGGGAGCTCAACGCTCACCACTAAAGAAGAGGTCTGCTCCCACAGGAAGGGAGGGCAGAGGGCCCTAGGGAGATGCCAGGGGCTAGGGTTGGCACCATCTCCTGGGCAATGTCTTCAAGGATATGATAATCAGGGAGATAGGAACCCTGAAAAGTGGGCTGGTCTTGGAAACACTGTAGAGAATAGTCTTCTGGGACATTCTGTGTCTCACAGGACCTGAGGATCCAGCCCCAGTGCCAGCACATACAAGACCAGGGCAGTAAGTAGACAGCACACTTCGTTACCTGGGGCTGGGTGAACACCACCTGTGCCTTGTAGGGGACATGAAGACACCAAAAAGTGTCACCAAGGAGCTTCTGGACCTACCTGCCACCAGGGGCTTTAGTTTTCCTAACATGAGCCCTTAGGAATCCAGCACAACCCCTTCTGGGTGCCCTGGCTTGGGCGGAGGGCCATATCTGTCTCCTGCCCTGCAGAACACCAGCCAGCCCCTGTCCTTATGTCGTGCCTCAGGCTGAGGGTGATTCAGAGGCAGGTGCCTGTGACAGTGGATGCAATTAGATCTAATGGGACGGAGGCCTTTCTCGTAGCCCTCGCTCTGTGCCCACCCCCGCCGCCTCCCTCAGGCGCAGCAGGCGGGGAGAGGATGCGCAGGAGGTAGGAGGTGGGGGACCCAGAGGGGCTTTGACGTCAGCCTGGCCTTTAAGAGGCCGCCCGCCCAGCAAGGGCTGTGGAGACAGAACCAGGGACCACCAGGCTGCACTATGCCCACCCCCAGCGCCTCCTCACCACAGCCCAAGGGCTTCAGAAGAGCCGTCTCAGAGCAGGATGCCAAGCAGGTTGAGGCCATCATGGTGAGAAGGGCATGCTGTCACCCAAGGGTATCTGGAGCAGTTTCTGCACCTATGGGTGGGAGTCCACCCAGTGTCTGGCACCCGGGGTTGGGGTGGGTCTCTGTCCCATCCTGTCCCAGGGTTAGTTGGGGCCCTAGTCCTGTTAGCTATTCCTGTACTTGGGTAAGTGCCTCTGCTGTGTCCTGCTGGACTCCGCAGGGGACAGTCAGTGCCTGTCGTCTGGGGCCATTCTTTCTGGGGCTTCTGTGGGCATCTGTTGGTCCTATTTCATGAACTAAGGGGATAATCTCTCTTGGGTGGTCTTGGGAGAGAGTCCTATGATTCAGGTCACCCTCCAGTAGTCCCCCGCTTGTCTGCCCTCTTGGGGTTCTCTAGGCTTGCCTGTCACAGGGTGTGAGATTCCTGCAATGCACACTTCTGGGGAGAGCTGGTCAGTAAACGGCTGGTCTGCCAGCTGCTGTCCCACACAAACAGGATGTGGACTAGAAGAGGTCCTGGCTCTGGGGAAATTCCTGTGCACTCTTCCTTGCCATCTCCCATCGCCCTGCATCTGCGTTACCTGTGTTAGGGAGGCCCAGGGATCAAGGGAGAGGTGCTGCCAAAACACCAAATAGTCCCTCTGTCGCCTGGACACAGGGGCTCCTCGGCTCCTGAGAAGGGCTTTCAGATTTTCCTTGGAGCCCATCTCACCATCACCCTGGCCTGACAGAGACCTTAATGAGACCAGTGTGACCTTTAGAAAGGTAATTTGCAGGCTCTTCTCAAGAGGTGACGGTGGGGTCAAAGTGCCCCTTCACCCGTCTCAGCTGTGTGGCTCTCCCCTTAGCCTCCTTGGGAACTGCCCAGTCGTGTGCTCTTCCCAGGGAGTCTTTGGCTCTGGCTGCATTCACGGTGTCCTTCTGGGAGTCAGGAGGTGGCCCCAGGGGGAATGCTTCTCCATACGACTGTGGCATCCTCAAAGCCCAGGCTGGCTTATTATTTCAACTAAAGGACCCGTAAACTTTTGGGGAGCTTAGCCCCCAGCTAAGAGTCCAGGCCCCTCCTCACTCAAGTCCAGGTAGTTCTGGGTGTTGGAGGATTGGGCACACTGGTTCACAGCTGTGGCAGACACACAGCCAGTAGAGGCCATACGGAGGTAACCCGTACTCAGACCTCGACAAGGTAGCGAGGAGGAGGGGGTAGCAGAGGAGGACACAGTAGAAAAGGGACAAGGTAGCTGGAGACATTTTCATGGGGGTATTCCCAGGTGGGAGGACAACGTGGACAGGGCACCTGGCTGAGAACCCCTTATCCCAGTGATGGCATGTGCAAGAGGCTCAGCTCCACGCCTCTCTCAGTCAGGAGGGGAGGGATGCTTGTTTTGACTGAGTACAGTACACTCTCCTGAATGGACCACCAGAGCTAGCCACTACCCAGTGATGCTCAAGGCTTTGAGCTCTGAGTGATGCCCACAGACATCAGGAAAAACAGCCTGGGTAACAGTCCTCGATCACTAACTCAGTTAGGTCTATGCCCAGCAGGCAGGTAACAGGGCACCTCTGCTTTGGGAGATGGTAGCCCGGAGCCCTTGCCCTCCAGTTCTGCCATGGCTTCCAGGCCTACTTCCCACCATGCCCAGACAGTCAGAACACTGTCTGGTGAGCTCTGTCCTCATCCCCACGTCATGCATTGGTTTTACCAGGGCCCAGGCCCTGGAGGCAGGATCAGTGGAGACACCAGCATGAAGACACAGACATATCTCTAATCTCTCCCCCACCAGTCCCCAAGGTTCATCGGGCGGCGGCAGAGTCTCATCGAGGATGCTCGAAAGGAGAGGGAGGCGGCAGCAGCGGCAGCCGCGGCAGCAGTAGCCTCCTCAGAACCGAGGAATCCCCTGGAGGCTGTGGTATTTGAGGAGCAGGATGGGATAGCTGTTCTCAACCTACTCTTCTCCCTGAAGGGTACAAAACCCTCTTCACTGTCCCGGGCTGTCAAAGTATTTGAGGTAAGACCACTGGGCTGTTGGCTTGGTGTGCTGGGGCAAGCATGCATAAGACATGTAAGAGCGGCTGTGTCCCCCTCCAGGGCAGAAATATGGCTGCTCAGGCCCGCAGAGGCTAGGTCTCAGGGACTACCCTTCAATTCCACCATCCAACCTCAGCGCCCGACACCCACTGCCATACATATAGCCTCTCTTACCCACCTGCCCAGGGGCCTACAAAGCAGTTGATTACATTACTGCTTTGCCTAATGACCCAGAAAAACTCTCAAATGACATTAAAGCCAGAAAACCTCTGCGAGCTCCCAGAGTTGACTGCGTGGCCTAAGTGTTTTGTTGCTGGGCAACAGAAGGTGGAGGTGAAATCAGCCGTTGCCCACCAGTCCTGGGTATCCTAGTTGCTCTGTCTGGGCCTGGGCCTTGTATCTTTGATATGGTGGAGTGGGGTCCAGGTCCTTGGGTGTGGTCAGTCACCCAAATGAGACCATCTCATTTGGCATGGGATCTTCCATCAGCAGGGGAGTCAGGCTATCTGGTATGACAGACAGACACACAGACAGACAGACAGGCCTGTCCAGAAAGGGGGGGGGCAAAAGCACAGCTGTGATGATTCCTGAATGGATGCAGAGACATAATCTATGGGTAAACATTCCAAAACTCAGGCAGGGACGAAACACTGACCAGGCCTGCTTCCTCCATCTCCCTCTTTCCCACCATTCTGTCTGTCCATCTCTCTCTCTCTACCTGTCTTCCCATCTCTCTACCTCTCTCCATCTCTGCTCCACCCTCTCCATTGCGCCTTATGTCTCCCTCAATCTCTCTGCTGCTCCCTCCCCGTCTTTCCTTCTCTCCGTTTATCCCTACCTCTCTCCATCTCTCATCGTTTCTCTCCATTGCGTTCTCCCCATTTGTCTCCCCCTTTTTTCTGCTTTTGCTCCCAAAGACATTTGAAGCCAAAATCCACCACTTAGAGACCCGGCCTGCCCAGAGGCCACTGGCGGGAAGTCCCCACCTGGAGTACTTCGTGCGCTTCGAGGTGCCCAGTGGAGACCTGGCTGCCCTCCTCAGCTCTGTACGCCGGGTATCTGATGATGTGCGAAGTGCCAGGGAGGACAAGGGTGAGGATGGATTTCTGTGCAACCAAATGACCTTGAGGCTTGGCGGGGGGCAGAACATCCTGCCAGGGGATACCCTAAAGTGTCCACGGAGTGCTGGTCTCCCACCACAGAGTGTTGGCGGCTTCACCCTTCTCTGGTTCTCTAGGAGAACCTCTGCCCTCTAGGAGGTCTCTAGGGGAAGCCAGACCCAGGATGGTCAAAGCTTTCCTTGGGTCCATACTCACCTGAGCTCTTTTGCCTCTATGGCCTGGGAAGTTCCCTGGTTCCCAAGGAAAGTGTCAGAACTGGACAAGTGCCACCACCTGGTCACCAAATTTGACCCTGACCTGGACTTGGACCATCCGGTGAGCCTGTTGTCTTGACTGTGTCCCATAGCTGATGCCTGTGGGGTGGGCACAGCTAGGAACTGACCCTTGTGTGTGGAATGGGGAGAGACCAGCTTCCCCCTGACCTGTGTCCCTCGGCCATTAGGGTTTCTCTGATCAAGTGTACCGCCAGCGCCGGAAGCTGATCGCAGAGATTGCCTTCCAGTACAAGCAGTAAGGAGCCTGCACGTGGGCCAGTCCCCAGCCTGTAGGGAGGGGAGGAGAGGGGGAAGAAGGCAACTGGTCTTCTGTCTCACAGCTTTGCATGTCTGCTTGTCTGTCTCTTCTGTGGTGCTCTATGTTGGGCACTGGTGTTGCTCCTAGCCACAGCTAAGGAGACTGAGTCAGAGAGGCTAAGCAGCTGGTGGGGGCAGCGCACCCCTCCCAGTCCATTCCGTACTCCAAAGGCCTCTGCACAACGGGTGTAACTTCAGGATAAGGGTCTCACCCCATCTTTCCTGCCCACTCTGAGATGGAGGGGGACCCTACTGATCACTGATCCCCTCCACAGGGGTGAACCAATTCCCCACGTGGAGTACACTGCAGAGGAAATCGCTACCTGGTAAGAACCTGCTGACATGTGCCTGGGGCAGAGCAGGACTGGGCATGAGAAGGACCAGAGGGAGGCAGCTCCCAGACTCCCTGTCTGTGAGGGCCACCTCTGGTAATATTGATAATAGGAGAGACTAAGGGCAGTTAGAGGAGGGACATCTAGTGGCCCAGAATATCAGCCCATCCAGAGATGGTCCCCACTGGTCCCTTCCCAACTTCTGGGTTCCCTTCAACCACAGAAACACCCTACCCATTAATAGAGGCTCACAGAGCATCACAGAGGCGGGCAGGCGGTGAGCAGGTGGGGCAGTCATGGGGAGAGCCCTAACAGCAGGCAATTCCCTGAGACGCTGTGGCCTACAGGAAGGAGGTCTATGCTACACTGAAGGGTCTCTATGCTACCCATGCCTGCCGGGAGCACCTGGAGGCTTTCCAGCTTCTGGAACGGTACTGCGGCTACCGAGAGGACAGCATCCCGCAGCTGGAGGACGTGTCCCGCTTCTTGAAGGGTGCGGATGCAGAGGAAGTAGGGCAGGGAGGGGCATCTCCTCTGCCTACCCTGATGTGTGACCCCTTGCAGAGCGTACTGGTTTCCAGCTGCGACCTGTGGCCGGTCTACTGTCTGCCCGTGATTTTCTGGCCAGCCTGGCCTTCCGTGTGTTTCAATGCACACAGTACATCCGCCATGCCTCCTCACCCATGCACTCACCTGAGCCGTGAGTATGCCACCTGGGTCAGGGGACCCTAAACTTGTGATCCAGTAATATCTGTTCACAATGAGGACAGAGGTGGGGGGGGCAAGGCCTTCTTGTCCCTGGGTAGGGACAGAGAACCTGTCCATCCTGTCCATTCCACCTTCCTTCTCTCATGGCCCGACACAGGGACTGCTGCCATGAGCTGTTAGGACATGTACCAATGCTGGCTGACCGTACATTTGCCCAGTTTTCCCAGGTGTGTCTAAGGCCTCAGGGTAGAAACCGGGGTGGTGGTTGAGGGGGGGTGGTTAAGCCAGAGATTCACAAGTTTCACTCGGTGGGGATCTCCTCTGGGGTAGACGTTGCCCTTAGGGGTGCAGAAGATTTTCAGGCAAGGAAATGCTGAAATGGAGATAGTTCAGCCAACAGGGGAGTGCAGATCCCAGGGGAGAGCATTTTTCATGGTTTTGCTGCCACCTGCCGGTTCATCTGGGAACTGCAGATCCTGGAATCTTGCATGCCTGGGACCGTACACATAGCGTAGGTCCAAAGGACCTCTGGAGAGGTAGCTAAAACCCAGTGCCCTTGCTTCAAGTACAATTCCAGAGCAGAGTCTTTCCATACGTCAGCCTCCTTCTCTATACACAGGACATTGGACTTGCATCTCTGGGAGCCTCGGATGAAGAAATTGAGAAACTCTCTACGGTTGGTTTTCAAAGGGCAAGAGCTCAGACCTTCCTTCATGTTCCCAAGACCAGCCTTCCCTGTTGAGGGCGGTGGCCTGTTGTATACATCCAGAGGGGCTGTGCTTGGTATCAGGTGGTTTTAGGTGACTCTGATGACATCTGGCAGGTGTACTGGTTCACTGTGGAGTTTGGGCTGTGCAAACAGAACGGGGAGCTGAAGGCTTATGGTGCGGGACTGTTGTCCTCCTATGGAGAGCTCCTGGTGAGATTACCCCGCTCCCTGCCCTCAGCAAGGGAGACCAGGGCTGCTGGGTCAGGGTGTGGCGGGCGCTGCTCCCATCAGGAGGGTCTTCTTGGCCCAGGTCCAAGATTCAGCCTCTTCTAGAGAACATGGCCCTCTGCCCGGACCCCACTATACCCTGTGGGAGGAGGGGGGCCCACCCCACTCAGTTTCCTTAAGCCCCTGGGTGTGATGCCCCTCTCTCTAGCACTCCCTGTCAGAGGAGCCTGAGGTCCGGGCCTTTGACCCAGATGCAGCGGCTGTGCAACCCTACCAAGACCAGACCTACCAGCCGGTGTACTTTGTGTCCGAGAGCTTCAGTGATGCCAAGGACAAGCTCAGGTGAGTGAGGCTTTCAGGGGTGAGCCTCATCCCACCTCACCCGTGCAAACCAGACCTGGTCTCCACTCAAGAGCCCATTTTGCACCCTCAGCAGCAACGAGCGTAACAAGTGTACATGCTCCAAGAGGGAGCCTTGAAAGTCTGAGGAGGGGGAGACCAGCAGCACAGGGTCAAGGCGAGGTCAAAGTCAGGTCCAGGCCCCCCTTCTGGGACTCTGCAGAGCCCGAGTTTCTCCTCCTCTGAGAACCACAGGCCCAAATGGGATAGGGACAGACAAGGGGGAACAAGAGGCACAGTGGTAGCTAGTAGCTGCTGGAGGCGGGGGAGATTAGAGGGAGTGGGCAGTCCAAAGGTGGGGGATACCGTTATACAGGGATCCGCAGAGGGGAGAAGGAATGGGTAGGATGGTCCTTACCACCTCTCCAGGCTTGTACTGCATCTGGCATGTCCACTCCAGTTTAGGGACACTCTAGGGCACACAGGCAAGGAAGGCTTCCTGAAGGAAGAGGCCCAGCCGAGGAATGCCCTGCAGAGGCCTGCCTGTAAGAGGTGCTGGGACCTTTCCTTTGACTATGGCCTTTGAGGAGGCTTTAATCTCCTGACTATCTAGAATGGGGCTTTGGGGGTCTGGGAGACCCAGAAAAACCATTTTCCCATGCTCCTGGAGGTTGCAGATCCTGTCCTGACTCCAGCTAGCTTTCTCATCCCCACACCCAATCTCCTGTGATTGAAGGATTCATACTGGCTTCTCTCCCCAGGAACTATGCCTCTCGTATCCAGCGCCCGTTCTCTGTGAAGTTTGACCCATACACACTGGCCATTGATGTACTGGACAATCCCCACACTATTCGTCGCTCTTTGGAGGGGGTCCAGGATGAGCTGCACACCCTGGCCCATGCACTGAGTGTCATTAGCTAAATGCACAGGGTACCACCCACAGGTACCAAGGGTTCCCCCCCCCAAAGTCTCCAGCCCTTTCTTCAACCTTCCCCAGTCCAGAGGCTTTCCCATGTGTGCAGCTGGGTCATGGGTACCCCTAGAATCTGCTTGTGACCTTCAACTGGCTCCCCCCATGGAACCTCACTGCTTCTCAGCCCTGTGTCTTACTACTGCATGCACTCTAGGGTGATCCTGCTCTGCCCCCTGCCCTCCGTGCTGTACACCACCCTGGTCATTATCTCAATAAAAGAAGGAAAGGTCTCAATGAGTGCTCCTGGTCTCTGTGTCACCACAAAGATAGCTCTGGGCACTCATAGTTGCTCCAGCCTCACTTGGAGGTTTAGAAGGGTTCTTCTCCCACCTCCCTCTTCCAATCCAAGCCTCCTGAGCAGGCAGAAGTTTCTGGTGTCGTCTCCCTGCCCATTCTGAGCTCTCAAACAGTACTCTCTCTGTGCCCAGGAGTCCTTGGCACCAAAGAAGTAGACAGAGGGATGAAGAAGGCAGTCAAGGCACAGCAGCAGTGGTGCCCCACCCACACTATACCTGATGAGACCCAGGGGAAGGCTCATATCCCAGTTGAACTCTGAAATGTCTTAGATTTGGGGAATCACTGAGGAAGATCTTTGATTTAAGTGAGACCCTGGGAAGTACCTTAAGTTCCAGTGAGACTCTGGGGAAGGCCTTGGGCCCTAGAGAGACCTTGGGAAAAATCCTAGACACCAAAGTGATTCTGGGGAACTCTTTGGGTCCCAGAGAAACCTTGGAAAGTCTTTAGTCCAAAGCAGCCCTGGGGAAGACCCTGGGTCCCAAAGAGACCCTGGTCTTGGGTTCTAGGAAGAACCTGAGGAAGGTCTTAGTCCCCATTGAAACCTAGAGAAGGCCTTACTTGTTATAGGATGGAATGTGTTAGGCTTTGGTGAGATCCTAGGGAAGGCTTTTATGCCACAGAGACCCTGTCAATGTCTTAGTTCTCAGTGAGGTTCAGGGTAAGGTCATAACCCAGTGAAGGCCTTTTGCCTCCTTGAATACCTGGGGGAAGATTGTAGGCCACAGTGGGATCTCGGGGAGGCCTTAGGTCCCAGTGAGACACTTGGAAAATCTTAGGTCCCAGTGAGATCCTTGGAAGACTTTGGGTCCCAGTGAGATCCTGAGAAAGGTTATTGGCTTATGCTCTACCCCAGGAAAGACCAATGAGACCCTAGATAAGGTCTTAGGGTCCAGTGAGAACCTAGGAAGGCCTTAAGACATAGAGAAATACTGTAGCAGACCTTTGGTTTTAGACAGGCCATGGAAGAAGGCTTTAAGACCCAGGGAAACTCTGGAAAGCCCTTATCCCCAGTGAGACCCCCAAGGAAAGCCCTAGGCTCCAGTGATACTCAGAGAAGGACTTAAGCTCCACTGAGATTATGAGAAATTTCTTTGTCCCCCTGAGAAACTAGGATGGCTTGAGACACCCCCACCATTAAGCCCTGGGAAAGGCTTAGGCCCCAGGAAGACATGGAGAAGGGTTCATATTCTTATGAAATACTAGGAAGGTTTTAAGCCTCAATGAGAACACCTGTAAGACCTTTAGACTCAGTAAGACCTTAGCGAAGCGGTTCTCAACCTCTGAGTCGTGACCCCTTGGGGGTCAAATGATCCTCTAACAGGAGTTACCTGAAAACACAGGAAAACACAGATATTTGCATCATGATTCATAACAGTAGCAAAATTACAGTTTATGAAGTAGCAACAAAAATAATTTTATAGTTGAGGTCACCATTCATGAGGAACTGTATTAAAGAGTTGCAGCATTAGGAGGGTTGAGAAATACTGCTTAGGGGAAGGCTTTAGTCCACAATGAGAACCTAGAGAAGGTCTTAGGCCTCAGTGAAAATCTGGGGAAGGTCTTGGGCAATAGTGGGACACTGGGGAAGACCTTAGATCTCAATGTGACCCTGGGGAAAGCTTTAGGTGACTGAGGGACATTGAGGAAGATGCTAGGCCCCAATGGAACTCCGAGGATTGGCCTTAGGCCACAGTGGGATCCTGGGAGGCCCTAGGCCCTACTGAGATCCTTGGGTAGTCCTTAGGTCCCAGTAAGAACCTGAGGAAAGTATCAGGCTCCAAAGAGAACTTGAGGAAGATCTTTGGCCTCAATGAGAGCCTAGAAAAGATCTAAGGCCTTAGAATGCCTGGATAAGGTACAACTGTAACCAAGTGGAAGGCCTTAGGACATAGTAAGATGCTGAGAAAGACAGTTTGCCTCTGTGAGACCCTGAGAAAACTTTAGGTTGCAGCAGGACTCTAGGGAAGGCCTTAGGCCCCAGAGATATCCTGCAAGGCCTCAGGCCACAGTGAGACTCGGGGAAGGCCATACATTCTGCTGACATCAAGGGAGGGTATAGACCCCTGTGAAACCCTGGAGGACTATATAGGTCTCAATGAGACTCCAGGGAGACCCTTAGGACTTAGCAAGAGTGATCTGGGAAGAGGTTAGGCCACCTTCAGAGTGGGTGAAGACTGTAGGCCACAGCAAGTCTCTGGGAAAAGCCTTAGGCTCCAAGAGATCCTGGAAATGCCTCAGGCCACAGAGAGGATGGCTTCAGATCACAGTGAAACCCCATGGAAGGTCTAAGGCTCCAGTGGTACCCCAAGGAAGATCTTTGGCAAAGCCTCTGTGGTGGTTTAAATGAGAATATCCTTCATAGCTGAGGCATTTGAACACTTGACACCCAACTGGTAGTATTATTTGAGGAGATTTAGGAGGTGAGAACTTGCTGAAGAAAGTGTGATCTGGGGGCAGGCTTTGAAAGTAAACAAAGACAGAAACAAAAAATAAAACAACAGCATAAAGCCCTTGCAACCTTGTCAACATCTTGTTAATGTTCTTTGCTCTTGCTTATGGTCGAGGATGTGAGTTCTCAGCTCCCTGCTCCCGCTGCCATGCGTGTCTGTTGCCATGTCTTCCTAGTGTGATGGTGATGGGCTGTTATCTCTCTGGAACCTAATCCCAAACAAATTCTTTTATTCTCTAAGTTGTCTCGGTTATAGTGTTTTGTTATAGCAAGGGGAAAGTACCTAATACAGCCTTATTTCTGTTTGAGAACATAAGAGGTTCTAAAGTCTCAGAAAGGGATGCTGAAGGAGGCCTCTGGACTTGGTAAGGCCAGAAGGGAAGTCTTTAAGGTCAAATGGGAATCCAAAGGATTAAGGTACAGTGGGACCCTGGGAAGGACATAGACCATAGTCAACTACTATAGATGATCTTAGGCCAAGTGAAATTCTGAGAAAAATTTCTTGCCTAAGGAGGGCCCACAGGAAGACCACAGACCTCATTAAGATACTGGATAAGGCCTCAAGACCTAGTAAAAACTTGGAGAAAGTCTTAAGACCTAAAGAGAACCTAGGGACCACTGTAGGCCCTGGTGAGAAAGGGGAAAAAGTCTTAGGCCCCAGTGAGACCCTAAGGAAAGCCCTTAGGACCCAGAGAAAATCTGAGAAAAGCCTTGGACCCCCAGTGAGAATTAGGGAAAAGTCTTAGGCCCCATAGAGATTCTAGGAAGGGTCTTGGGATCCCATGAGAAACTCTGGAGTATATAAATCCTAGGGAGAAGCTGGGAAAGCCTTAGATCCTATTGAGAACCTGGGAAAACTTTTAGTCTCCAGTGAGTATCTAGGAATGGCCTTAGGCCCACTGAAAACCTGGGAAATCTTAGGAACCACGAGAACCTGTGGAAAAACTTAGGCCCCATGAGAACCTGTGGAAGGTCTTAAGACACAGTGAGGATGTGGACAAGGCCTTGGGATGTAATGAGGACCTGGGAAGGGCTTAGGACCAACTGGGAACCTGGGGAAGGCCTTAGACCCTAGTGAAACCCTGGAAAGCCTTTAGGCCCCAGTGAGAATGTGGAGAAGGTCTTAGGGATGAATGAGATTCAGGGAACTGCCTTAGGTTCCAGTGAGACCCAGGAAAAGCTTTATCAGCGAGAAACTGGGGAAGGTCTTAGAACCCAGTGAGAACTGAGAATAGCCTTACATCCAGTGAGAATCTGGAGAAGGCCTTAAGGCCAGTTGAGATACTGGAGAAGGCAATAGGCTCATTGAGAAAATGGTGATGGCCTGAGGTCTCAGTGAGAATCTTGTGAAGGTCTTTAGCCACAACAAAAATCTGGGGAAAGCCTTAGGCCCCAGTGAAAAGCTGAGGAAGGCCATGGGCCCCAGTGAAGAGATGAAAAGGACCTTATGCCCAATGAGAACCTGGGAAAGGCTTTAAGACTCATTGTGAACATGGGCAAGGTCATAAGACATAGTAAGACTCGATGAAAAAGCTTAAGACCCATTGAGAGCCTGAAAAGATCTTAGGCCCTAGTGAGAACCTGGGAAATGCTTTAGGCCACAGTGAGAGCATGGTAAGGCCTTATGGTCCAGTGAAGATCTGGAAAAAGTTTTGGTATCCAGTGAAATCATAAGAATACTTTAGACCATAGTGAGATCCCATGAGAATCTGGGAAAGGCCTTATGCCACAGTGAGAACATTGGCAAAACCATAGACCCTGGTGAGAACCTCAGGAAGGCCTTAGACACCAATAGGATCCTAGAGAGGTTTTAGGTCCCATGAGAACCCAGAAAAGTTTTAGGCCACAGTTAGAACCTGAGGAATGCATTAGACCTTGGTAATAATCTGGGGAAATCCTTAAACTCCAATGAGACCTTAAACCCCTGTGAAACCTTGGGTTTATCATTAGGCCTCACTGAGAGTCTGAGGAAGACCTTAGGCTCTAGTGAGAACCTAGGAAAGCTTTAGGCCCTATGAAGGTTTGTGTAAGAATGGCCCCCATAGGCTCATAGAGTTAATGCTTGATCATCAGTGAGGAGGATAATTTGAAATGTTTAGGAGGTGTGGCCTTATTGGAGAAAGTGTGTCACTGGAGGTGGGCTTTGATGTTTTCAAAAGCCTAAGCCAGGCCCAGTGACTCTTCCTGCTCCCTGCAGATCCAGAAGTAGAACTCTCAGCTACCTTTCCAGAATCATGTCTGCCTGCATGTTGCTAAATTCCCCACCATGATGAGATGGACTAAACCTCTGAAACTGTAAGTAAGCCCCAATCAAATGCTTTCTTTTTTAAGAATTGATGTGGTCGTGGTGTCTGTTCAGAGCAATAGAACACTGACTAAGACAGGCTTCATGATTGTATATCTGATGCATACCCCATGCTATAATCTCCCTGGACACCCTCCAAGTGTGGGTAACATTCTCATTTCCACATCAAAGGCCCATAGAAAAATCTAGGGAATGCCCTTAGGCCTCAGTGAGAACCTGGGGAAAGCCTTAGATCAAGTGAGAAATTGTAGAAGATCTTAGACCCCAATGAGAATGTGGAGGAGGCCTTAAGCATCAATGAGATTCAGGGGACTGCCTTAGGTCCCAGTTGAGACTTTGGGAAAGCCTTACTTACCAGTGAGAAACTAGGGAAGGCCTTAGAACCCAGTGAGATCCTGGGAATGACATTGGGCCCAAGTGAGAGCTTGGGGAAGATCTTAGACCCCAGTGAAATTTTGGAGAAGGCCTTTAAGCTCTAGTTAGATAACTGGAACACCATAGATACCACTGAGAAGCTGGGGAAGGCTGTAGGCTTCAATAAGAAACAGAGAAAGGCTTAGAGCTCAATAAAAATCTGGAAGAAAGCCTTAGGCCCCAGTTAAAATCTGAGAAGGTCTTAGGCTCTTATAGAAATCCAGGGAAGGCTTTAGCTTCCAGTGAAAACCTGGGAAGGCCTTAAAGTACCAGTGAGAGCAAGGAAAGGCCTTAGAACTGAATGAGAACCTGAGGAAGGCCTTAGGCTCAGGGAAGACCCTGAGAAAACCCCAGACCCCAGTGACATTCTAGGAACAACTTTAGATCCCAGTGAGATACTTTCTCTTGGAAAGATTTTGGCTACAGTAGTACCTGGAAAAAGCCTTGGGCCCCAATGTGAACCTCAGAAGACATTAGGTCCCAATAAGATACTACAGAAGACTTTGGGCCCCAGTAAGTACTCAGGAAGATATTAGTCCCCAGTAAGATAATGGGGAAGGTGTTAGATCACAGCCTTAGACCCTAGTTAGAACCTGGAAAGGCTTTAGGGCCTGGGACAATCTAGGTAAGGCCTTAGGTACTAATGAAAACTTGAGAAAGTCCTTAGGCCAAGTGAGAATATGGGGGAAGGTCTTAAGTTCCCCTGACAACCTGAGAAGGCCTGAGCTCCCAGTAAGGTCTGGGGAAAGCCTTAGAACCAAGTGAGAACATGGGGAAGGTCTTAGGTCCCAGTGAGACTCTGAGATGGAAGCCTCAGGCCCCAGTGATATTCTGGGGATTGCCTCAGACACCAGTGAGTATCTGGAGAAGGCTTTGTGTCCCAGTGAAAACCTGGAAAAATCTTAGTGCTCAGTGAGATCCTAGAGAAGCCTTTGACCACAGAGAGATTAGGGTGAAGGCCTTATGACACAGTAAAAACCTGAGGAAAGCCTTAGACCCCAGTATGAATCTGGGGATCTCTTTCTGCCTTAATGAGCACTGGAGATGACATTAGACCCTAATGAGATCCTGCAGTAAAGCTTAGACCCCAGCGAGAATCTCAAGAAAACTTTTGATTCAAATTAGAATTTTGGGGGGGGCATAAGCCCAAGTAAGAATCTGAGGGTCATGAGCAAGAAGATAGGTACATGTAGTTGGTATAACAAAAGCTATATTTTGTTATGCTATGGTCTTCACGCAAGGTTCATACTCTAAGTTCCTGACTACGGTCTTAAGCCTGTCTCTTCAAGAATGCTCATCTTTGTGGCATTCCCAGGTTTTCACTGGGGCCTATAGCTATCTACTGATTCTCAGTGGAGCCAAAGGCCTTCGTCAGTATAATAAGCACAATAAAATGCCATTTTGTAATGAATCTTTTTCTGTCTCACCAGTCAGCTCCCAGATAATGACATGGAGACTTCTTATTAATTATGAAAGCTTGGCCTATAGCTTAGGCATGTTTCTAACTAGCTCCTATAACTTCAATTAACCCTTATATTAATCTACATTCTATTACATGGCATTACCTTTCTTCGATCTTGTAACTCCCACTTCCTATCTGTTTCTCCTGGCATGTTCTGCATGTCTAGATTCCTCTTCCTCTTCCTTTCCCTCCCTGGAAATCCCACCTATACCCCTTGTCTACCTATTGGCCATTTTTAATACACCAATCACAGCTATACACCTTCACACAGTGTACAAATATCCCTTAACACCTTTTAGTCATGAAACAAAAATAGCTTAGTCAGGAACCCCACTATACCCAATGTTGCACCTGATAACCAGACATGCTACTGCATAAGCAGAGAACTCCATGATGCCTACTTGAGCAACATGCAGTAGCTCTTTGCCTCTTCAGGACTACTGGAGACACTGATCTGTCCTGTAGCTGGAGTCTCCCCTGGGATCTTGACCCTCGAACTGGAGACTACCATAAGACACTAGACTGCCTGGGGAGATAGGGTTAGGACTGTAGTTAGGAACTTGTGGTGTAAACCTTGTGTGGAGACGTTCAATATAATAAAATATAAATTTTGTTATACCAACTGTGTATACCTACCTTCTAACTCACAACATCCAGTGAATATTTGGAAGAGGCCTTAGGTCTCAGTGAGATTCTGGGAAGGTCTGGTGCTCCAGTGAGACTCAGGAAATGTCTTAAAACCTAGTATGAATCCAGTGAAGACATTAGGACCCATTGAGACTGTGAGAGGACCTTAGGCCCAAGTTACATTTTAGAGACCACCTTGTACCTCAGGGAGAACTCAGGGAAGGCATTAGGGCCCTGTGAGTTCTTGGGGAAGGCTTTGGGCCCTAGTGAAATCATGGAAAAGTGAGATACAGAGGAAGGAATTGGGCCCAGTGCAAACCAGGGAAAACACTATACCTCAGTGAGATCCTAAGGAAGGCTTTAAGACTTGGTAAGAACCTGGAAAAAGTCTTAGACCCAAGGAGAACCTCAGGAAAGCCATAGACATGAGTGAGCCCAGGGGAAGGCCTTCAGCCCCACTGAGAATCTGAGGATGGCCTAAGCACCAGTAAAAACTGGGGAGGCCTTTAGTCCCAATGAGAACTTGGAGAAGGGCTTAGGTTTCAGTAAGTACCTGGGGAAAGCCTTGGGTGCCAGTGAGAACCTGGAAAAGCCTTAGATCTCAATGAGATACTGGGGAGGGCTTGAAGATGCACAGAGATGCTGGGGAAAGCCTTAGATTCTAGTGAGTACTAGAGAAAGGCCTGGGGCACTAGTGCAAACCTGGAAAATGTTTCTGTATAACTGAGATACTGAAGAAGGTCTTGGGCCCAAGTGGGTGTCTACAGTAAAATACTAGGAAGGCCACAGGCCCCTGTGAGTATGTGGTAAAAGCATTATCATCCAGTCAGCATCCAGGTAAATCCTTAGGCACCACTGAGAACCTGTGAAAAAGGTTCTCTTAGACCCCAGTGAGAACCTGGAGAAAGTCTTAGGTACCAGTCAGATACTGAAGAATCAATCTGTCCCAAAAGGCTAATTTTCCTATGCACTAAGATTTGGCCTCAACCATCCTCTGGGACCTTGAAAATTTTTGCCGCAAAGAAAATGGACAGAGCTTACATATGTCCATGGTTTTTTGGGCTCTGTGCTCTCACCCCTCCCTTAGTAACCAGTGTCTCACAGCAGCACGCTGCCGTGAGGCACTGGCCCCTCCCCCACTCCCTCAAGCCCACACTACCCAGCCCCCTCCTGTGGAGCCACATTCTCCACATTTCTCTCCTTCCCCATCTACCCCCTCCCTTCCCAAATCCGGAGGTTCAAGGGCAACTTCCACCTTACCTACCTTCCCCTCCCCCTCCTACCTCATCTCTCCACCCTCTGCTCACTGGGCTAACCCCTGCATACTGGGCTAACCCCTCCCAATCCTCCCCATGTTCCCTTTTCTCTTCCAGATCTCTCTCAGATAG
>LOJH01025427.1:0-18752 GCA_001685095.1 Ellobius talpinus
AGAAGAGGCTAGATATAATGGGCCAGGCAATGTTTAAATAAATACAATTTATATATTGTTATTTTGGATGTTAAGCTAGCCATGCGGGAGCCGAGCAGGACAAAAAGCAGGCCTACTCTCCGCCTTATCACTATAAGCATGCCTTGGGTTTAATCCCCAATAATGTATAAACTGTAGTCTCAATACTTGGGAGGTGGGGGCAGGAAGATTAGAAGTTTAATATATGAGGATCTGGAGCTACAAGCCAGCCTGGACTACATGTGGACCTGTGTTAAAAATGAAAACCAGAACAAAACATAATCTTCTGAATTTAAATATAATATTAAATATAAATAGAAGCATAATGAGAAAATTTTTATGTTTTTCAGCCATCTCTTTCTACACCTTCAAGTGCTTCTAAAGTAAATACATCTGCTTTCCTAACTCCATTAGAACTCAAAGCTAAAGCAGAAACAGATGATGGGGAAAAAAGTTCCCTGGATGAACTTAGAGCCCAGATTCTTGAATTACTGTGTATTGTAGAGGCACTGAAAAAGGATCATGGGTAAGTAACTCTTATTTTCTCCTGAGCCACCCCCCTAACATGTTCAAAGACTTCTTTTAGGTGTTACTGGAAGGTCTAATCTCCTAAGTAAACAAGTGCACATGTTTCTAAAGACATTTTTGTTATAGCACTCTCAGCAAAAACCTTGATTGGAAAACTTGTTCCAGTGATTCAGTTCTAGAAGGTCTTTATGTACCTGTGTGCTTAGCCAGGAGCTGGCCAGGCACAGATGTCAGTCTTGAAAATCCTAAGAAACCTGCATTGGCATTTTTGGTAGGATCCAGATCTTCATACTTATCTCTTAGAGGACTTTGACCCCTATTTCTGCTAGGCTTACATTAGGTGGTTACAAAATGAATGGGTGCCAACTCACAAGAGGTCGCTAAAGCCCTTTCTGTTAACTCTGAAAGTATTCGTTGTTGTCTGTTAGTGCTATGGATCAAGCTCAGAGTGTTGTGCTAATGCCCTCTTCTACCATTGGCCTCTGTCCACAGCCCTGAAAGTTTTTGATTGGTATATAGTAGACATGCCTAATTAAAAGTTTGAGTTCAGAAAGTTCAAAAGATGCCCTGTTGTAGACTCTTCCCCGTTTTAATAAAGAAATCAGGATATAGAAGTAAGCCTATTTACCTGACGATTGCAGTTCTTCAGTGACAGAGCCTACCCTCAAAACCATTTTTTCTTTATTGGTTTGTACATTTTTTCACCTATTGATATTTTAGTTATACTCTTGCAAATCCCATAAATAAATCAGATGAAAGTCAGCTAATCTAATTAAAAAGAGGATGAGCATACTCATCCCATCTCATCGTCTACCTTTTTCCCCCAAAGGGTTTCCTAGACTGGGATATACAATTTATGCTTAGACCCTGAGTCTGATTTTTAACATTTCTCTTTTAATTTGCACAACACATAGAATTCTTTATGAAAGGTGGTATTAGCAATATAAAGTAGAGCCTGGTATAGTGATGAGTGCCTTTAATCTCAGCACTCTGGAGGAAGATGTAGGGAAAAATCTCTTAGTTCAAGGCAACCTTAATTGACACAGTGAGTTCCAGGTTAGCCCAGGGCTATGTAGAGGGACTCTACATCAACTAACAAAATAAAAGTAAATTAAAAAATAACAGATGGGGGCAAAAATTTTATATAACTACTGAAATATATTATTTACTGAATATATTGTGATTATAGAATTAGTAATTTGGTATGCCAGGTCTTTCTTGAGTACATTGGTTGATCTGTTTCGGAAAGGACTTCATAAATTGTGCACTACCCATGGTAGAAGCTGCATGCTCATTCCCCTGTAAGTGAATACCTCCTGCCACTTTTCAAATCCTCCTGACTTGCACATTTTGTTGTTTTACACATTGAGTACCAGGTGTGCTGATTGGAGACAGTGTATGTAGCCCCATCTGGCCTTGCGCTCTCAAATTTATTATCATTCTGACTCTTAATTCTCTTGTCTCATTGTCCCAAGTGCTGGAATTACAGGTATGTGCCCCCATAACTAGCCCAGGTTTAAGATTTTTAATGAAGTAGCACTTGGCATACATAAATTGCCTGTACATTCTCTTAAATTATCTGTAGAATGAGTATAATAGTTTTGATTTATTATGTACAATTACATATTTTAAAAATCTTTCCAAAGATTATTTCAGCATCTCAAATTTGTCTGGAAAAATGAAGGTCCATGGCAGGGATTTTTGTTGTTGTTTTATTAAATCTAAAATCATATAGCCACAACAAGAGAAGGAATAAACGATACTGGTATACTAATTGAGAAATGTACAGTGTATAAGTAATGATGAATGATTGTGGCTACATGAATCAGTATCAGTCAGTCTGTAAAATGAAAGGTGGGAACAAATCAGAAATATACATACAGTGTTACTCCTTGTATATAAAGTTAAAAAATAGGGAACCAAGAAAAAAAATACTGTTTTAAGATATATTTGGGGCCAGTGAGATGGCTCCAAATGACTTAGAGTTTGGTGTCCAAGACCTACATGATGGAAGGAGAGAACTGACTCTACAGTGTCGTCTTCTGCTCTCTGTGGGTAGGGGGAGGGGTGCTAGTTAGGTTTCTGTTGCTGTGAGGAGACACTACAACTCTATAAAGAAAACATTTAACTCAGGGGGCTTGCTTACAGTTCAGAGGAGAGTATGGTGGCATGTAGGCAGAGGATCTAACAGGCTTCCAACAGAAGATGTGGCCCAGATTAAAGGTGTGCTCTCCAGCTTTAAGGTCTGGCTTAAAGGCACGTGTCATCCAGCCTCCTCTAACAAGGCCACACCTAATAGTGCCACTCCCTATGAGTTTATGGGCCCCAAGTACTTTCAGGCTACCACAGAGAGGAAGAGAGAATGAGAGACCGTGAGCATGCAACATCTGTAATTATAGATGGTTATGAGCCACCATGTGGGAGCTGGGAATTGAACACTCCTTTATTTTATATGTATTTTTCATACCTGAGTGTGTGTACGTGTATGTAACTACTTTGATGATGTCTACCTCTCCTCTCGTTACCCCTTTCTAAGTCATCGTCCTTTTCTCAACTACGTGCCCTTCTTAGTAACTCACTGGGTCCAATTAATTAGTACACAAGGGTCAAGGGTCATCCACTGGAGCATAGACAAGCCATCGGGCCAAAATCTTGAAGAGAACTGATTGTTCTTTCAGCAGCCATCAATTGCCAGTAGTTCCTGAGCTTCTTCCTTGGTGAGGCTGTATTGGTTACTGAGAAAAACAAACCCTTGCTTTTTTTTAGTGATGGGACCAACACCCATATCCATTGCATAGTGGAGGATGACCTTGAACTTCTGATCTGTCATTACTTCCCAGAGTTGAAGATTGAACTGCCAGGTCCAGGTTTTTATGTTTCCTTTAAGAATATTTTTCAATAGATTTTGAAAAAAAATTCAATTTTTTTTTTTTATGGATGTTTTGTCCACTTTATGCCTTTATCATTTGTGTGCCTGGTGCCTGAAGAGGCCAAAAGAGGGCATTGGATCCCCTGGGACAGGAGCTTCAAACAGTTGTGAGCCACCATGTCGATGCTGGGAACTGAGCTATCGTCCTCTGGAAGAGCAGCCAGTGCTCTTAATACCTGAGCCACCTCTCCATCCCATTTTGCAAGAATTTTTAAGCCATTTATCTGTGTTGCTCTTTAGGAGACTTTATCTAGGAAATGTTAAAAGGCAAAAATCTGTACACGTCAATTTAGAAATTTGCTGTAGTGTCCTAGTTATGTTATTAGGATGTGAGTTCTCCTTTCTTATTTTCTATGACCCCAGAGCAACTAACCAATAAAACACTAGATATTCAAGTATCAAATGGCAGCTTAAAGTGAAAAAATTCAGTCACTACTCTCTATCTAATTTGAGTTTGCTTACTCTGTGACCTCTGGATGGATTTCTACTTGGTAAATAAACTACTTATACTCTTTTTAAAAAAGAAAGAACGAAAAATAAAAGTAAAATTTAACAGCTTGGATATATTTCAAAACAGTTTCTGAAAAAAACAATACAAAATAAATACATACAGAATTACTGTGTAGACATGATCCAAAATACTTACAGAAATACTGTATAGAAAATGTCGATTAGAAGGAATTGAAAAAGTGACAGCATGAATTTAAGAATATAGATTATTGGCTGGAATATTTTAGCTTGGGAAATTTACTGGAATAACAGAGAGGAACTTGAAGTTCAATTGTCACTTTGGTATTTGTTTTGAGTGCTGGAGTGTCTAGCCTATAAAATGTGTAATAGGCGATTATGGAGAACTGCTTTTAAAAGCCAGGTATTGTTTCTCTGTTTGTCCTTAGCTGTTTTGAATTTATTTATTCATTTATTTTGGTTTTTTTCAAGACAATTCTCTCTGTGTAGCCTTAGCTGTCCTAGAACTTGCTCTGTAGACCGGGATGCAGGATGGTCTCAAACTCAGAGATCTGCCTGCCTTTGCCTTCTAAGTGTTGGGATTAAAGATGTGTATCACCATTGCCTAGCTTAATTTCTTTATTTCAGATCTATTGTCACTCTTTTGGTGATTTTTTTTCTAATTTAACTTTTTCTTCTTTGTGGATTGCGCATCAGGCATCTTAGTCCCACTCATGTCCCCATTCTTTCACATTTGCCCCCTACCCTTGTAAACCCCTAAAGAAACGAAAGCAAAATCTTATCATGGAAGCTGTAGTGTGATACAGTGAGTTACAAAGTATACCCTTTAGTCCATACATGTTTACTTACAAATGTTCATTGCAGTGAGTTCTGGTTTGAGGCCTCTGGTTTCTGCCATGCCCATGTGGGTGCTGGAAACCAACCCAGGTCTTGTGTAAATGCAGCAAGTACTCTAACCGCTTAGCTCTGTTCCCAGCCCCATCTTCCCATTTTAGCTCTTTCAGTGCCCACCTTCACACACCTAGAAGCCTCTACTCCTGTAACCTTATATGACTGTTTCAGATGGTCGTTAGTGTTATTGATATGGGGAGGGATAAAATAACACCAAAGACATTTATTTTTATTATAATGTATGCTTCTGCACGTGGTTGTGATTTCTACAAAGTCCAGAGGAGGATGTCAGATTCTGCTGGAGCTGAAGTTCGGAGTGGTTGTAGGGCCCCTCATATAAGTGCTGAAACGCAACTCAGGTTCTTTGGAAGAGTAGAAAGTACCGTTTTTCTTTGTTTTTAATCTTACATTGAATACTCAAACTAAAGAATTTGAAAATTTTCAAATGAACATGGTCATTGTTCTCTCTCTCTCTGTGTGTGTGTGTGTGTGTGTGAGTTACAGCTCCAGTTATCATCAGTGAAATAGATTGTTTAGCGGTAAAACTGAACAGTAAACTTTGTCTTTAGGAAAGAACTGGAAAAGCTACGCAGAGAATTGGAAGAAGAGAAGGCCATGCGGAGTAACCTAGAGGTAATGCATCTCCAGTTCTAGAAAGTGGGAGGTTTTGTGTTCCCTCTCTTCACTGTGTGGTTGGCTCTGCTACAGATTGTGCTTGCCTGCCTCAAATGAGCGTTTCTTAAATCTCCTACATTTCTTGTGGACTCGGTAACATTGTTTTATTCATGCAGTTAAAAAGATTGTTTTTCTTACTGTTTTTGAGAATCACACATGGGGCTTTGTGCTTGCTAAGGAAAGGTTCAGGTGCTGAGCTGTAGTCCCAGCTCAGTAATTTTTCTGAGTACTAACTCAGGACAATGTGGGAAGCACCTAGTATCTGAGGGGTCTGAGTAAATAAATGCTGTTGTTTTCTTTGGTCACTCTGTCTCTCTGTCTCTGTCTCTCTCTCTCTCCCTGCCTGCCTGCCTGCTTCCCTCTCCCCCCTCCCCCACTTCACCTTGAGGGGAAAACAGGTTGTGTCACTCACTTCCGTTTGCCACTGGAGAGGTTACATTATTTTGTTTTCGGGGGATAGCTGGAAGTTACACTATTTCTTTATTTTAACTTTTCTCCTTGTTTTTCTCTTCACAGTGTTCCACCTCTTCTGAGCCTTCTCTTCCTTCCTCACTACCACCATCACCCCTCTCCTACCTTGCTTCATTACTTACCTTCATTATCTTGTCAGAGGATCAGAAAGTGTGTTTTCTAAACTTCCTGACTTACCCAAGGGCTCCATATCCAGTGTGTTTAGATATTGCAAGGAGCAATGAGGATTATTAACCCTACTACACAGGTGAAACAGGGTCATGGTATAGCAGTCGGATGCAGCTAGAGTCATGGCCTTCATCCTTCACCCCGTGGGAGTCCTTATCCCCCCATAGCTCTCCGGGATCAGTGTATGTTGTCCTGAAGGTGCTTTATCAGTTACCACAACTCCATTGATTCCTTTTGGCACCCTGTTTCTTTTTATGAAAATACTCCTTCCTCCTGTGCTCCTTTATTTAAAGACAAAGCCTTTCTTGATCTGCTGTAGTTGTTTTCACTATTTATTTGGGGTCGTTTGCCACAAGACAAACATAGATCTCACCCTGTTCCTTAAAAATGTCCTGCATTTTTCATCTCAGAATCTTTACCTTGAAATCGGTCTTTTTTGTTTGTTTGTTTGTTTGATTTCTTGAGACAGACTGGCCTTAAACCTACTGCAATATTCCTGCTCCAGCCTCCCGAGAATACAAACATGGGTCACCACATCCAGCCTCAACCCTGTGCATTTTAGGTTATGCTTGCTGATGGCAGATCTAAGTCTCTTCTTCAGCTTCTGTAGCGTGTCACATTTTTTCCATTATCACCTATTAAAGGTTTTCTAGGTCCAGTGGCCCTGCGTTCTATTCTCTTAACTTTCAAGAGATTTTTCCTGTGTTCATGTGTAAAGGGTGTATACGTGTGTCAGGTTTTCTTCCAGTACTTATTTCAAATGCTTGTATCATTTAGCATTGTTGTTCTAACTAAAGGAAATACACTACTTTTTCTTATTTCTGCCCATTTAGGAACTTGCACTGCTCTATTTTCTACTGACACTCTTATTCAACAGTATTATTTTTTGCACTCTGGAGAATTAGATTTTGATGTTGAAATCAGAATTCAGAGGTTGGAAAGTGTGGTCATGTAGAACAGATAGTCTTACTTAAACCTTGCTAAAGGTATTTTATGTTGTACAATTTATGTTTTGTTTTTAGGTGGAAATTGCAAGGCTGAAGAAAGTTCTGTCTTCTTGAGGTGTTGTGGACCCAGTGTTCTTAATGCTCCACTGATTTAGGAGCAACACTATGAACTTAACTGACTTGTTAAGACAGCAGATGTGGTGTTGCAACGAAGAAATGAGAGGACATGAACTGTGATATTACTGGAAAGTTAGGGAGTGTGACAATTTTTTATATATGTATTTTGTTTTGCCAATATGAAAAAAAAGAGGCCTTATTTCCTACTGTGCTGGGATAGCAAACATTTATGTTGTTTGCTTGAAAATACTACTGAATCTGTATAAAAAGGAATGAAAGTTCACAATAGTTTTTTTATTGAAACTTGTATTATTTTTAAAAAGTTCTATACTATAAATATCGTACTATCTTTACAAATAAGCTGTAAGATAAACTATTTGAGATGGACGGGTTAGCTTTATAGTAACTAGAATCACTGCTTTCCTGTAATACATAAGGACATAAACTTGTATACACACACTACATACAACACACACACACACATTTAGCTTCTTACCTAGGATTACACTGTTGTGCCTGTGTCTGCAGTGCTGTTTGTACATTGGGTGGTAAAATAGGAGTTTCTAATTACGAGGTTCCTCACCCATGCATAATGAATCGTTAATGAAATAATAAAAGCAAATTAAACTTCTAGGGTGTTCTATAATGCTCACACTATAGGATTCATTAAAGGAAGTTAGTTGAAATATACTGGATTAATCTTTGGGAAAATACGAGCTTTGTTCTCATCCATGTGGCCTAAGGAATCTAAAAGTGTCATGCTAATTCTTATTTGTGCCTAGACACTGCAGCACATGTTAAATAGTGTAAACTCCAGCCTTATTGCTCTATTTGTGTGCCCATTCTACAGTTCTAAATATTACTCATTTCATTATCTTACAATTAGCTCTTTGTAGCCTTCCCTTAGTTTTCACTAATGATAACCTTAGGAAGCAAACCCTCTAAACCCAGATCTTTTCAAAATTTCAGAATGAAATTTATTGGGAAAACTATAATGTAAACTCAGGTTTTACAGACATAATTTCTCTAATAGAACACACTAACTCCTAGAGATATTTTGGATTGTTACTTATGTAAATGTTAAGAGTGTTAGTATTTCACAAATAGTAACATTATGGGTTATGAAAGTCAAATATAATTGACCATGTTGAAGATCATTTCAGAATGAATGCTTAATCATTTTTCAGCATCACAAATCAATAGTGGAACATCTTAGACCAGATCAGCCACATTCAGGGTGGTATGGCTCAGACCTATAGGGCAACGTGTCTAAAAACAATGAGGAAATGGTTTTATTTGTTAAAAATCAAGTTAGATTTTAAAGTTTACTTTATTAAATGAATATCAGATTGAAGGTATCATGCTTCTTAAAAAATACTTTTTCTTTACATTTTAATCTTAAAATGGAAAAATCTTTTTAAGTGAAATTTCTTGTGTTACTTCGAATAAAAAGAGAACTGAAGTAGAAAATAGTAGAATTGCCAATGCAAAATTACACTTGATTAACTTCTGGGGACAGCATTAATTTTACATCAAGTGTGCATTTTAGCTTTTTTGGTTGTTTGAAAAAGGGTCTTATATTGCTTGGGCTGGAGTCAACCTTGTTATATAGCAAAGATGATTTTAAATTTCTAATCCCCCTGCCTCTGCCCCCCACGTGCTAGGATAACAGCCACACCACTGTGCCTAGCCATTTTAACCATTTCAAGTCTAAGCTCATCTAATGAGGGGTTATTGATGGATAAGATTATTCCATTTTATCTTTAAGTGATTAGTCAAATGAATCAATTTACTTTTTGTTAATAAACTAGCTCTTAATGACAGTTTTCAGATGAAAGTAAATGATCCTATCTTAGAAATCACCCCCTGCTTTCCGTACTGGAGATTTGTCTTCCCCCACAATGCTGGATGGAAAAGGTTCCAGCAGTTCAAGCTTTGTTATTTTCCCATTGAAGGTTATTTTAATACAAAAATAACGTAAATATTCAACAGTAGGTGAGTGACTAGTATACACTTTCTGGACAAACATGTAGCTCATAGATGCTAATTAAAATGTAAAAAATTGGGGAAATAATTCTTATAGAAAAACAGATAACAGAAAACTAAATTTATGTTATATAAGCATGAGTAAGGAAAATAGAAGCACAATCCCTTATTGTATATTAAATTTGCGCAGTTTGGTTCCTTTCTGAACTATTATGTATCATTTATCTGCTTGGTGATCTTGGCCCTGGCAACACATATATTTTAATACTTGTGAGCTACTAAAATTTATTGAAGTCATGTATGGTGACTGCATGCTTGTAGGTTGTAGACTGAGGAGGGAAAGGACTGAGTTTAAGGCCAGCCTGTACGGTATAGAGACCCAGTGTCCGTTAGAAAGAAACAGTCTTCCTTTGGAGGCAGTGATGGTGATAGTATGTGCTCTGCACTCGCCTGTACAGTCAGAACGGCAGTGAGTGCTGCAGCACACTTTTGTCCTCTCACTCAGAATGGAGAAGTCACACTGGCTTTGTTCTCCTCTTTTCTGTATGTCTGCTTTTCTGACATTAGCGATAGAATTCAGAAAAAAACAAGCAAGCTTGAACTTACTAAAGGGAAAAAATGATTTCCTTAAAATAATAATTCGCTAGTATTTGCCCTTGATATGGGAACTTTTACTATTCCTAAAGTTAATATCACAAAATGATATTAATTATAACTTCTATTTTGAGGTAAATCCTCCCCACATGTATAAAAGACAACATTGAATCTATCATTGCCAAATTACTAGTGAAAGTCAGATTTGCTGTTCTTTGAAACACAATACTACTACATTTCTAATGGGATTTCAATGTTATTTTGGTGTGCTTGTGACCACTAACCTTATTTCTTACTGTAAAGCTGTCAGCTCCATTGAGCTATGCAAGACTTCACTGGGAAGCTGGAAGGTGCACAGAGAATGGGCCTGGTTTAACACTCCCTTACGGTGATCACATACAGGAAAATGCTCCAAGTACTCTGGATTTTTTGATGAATGTTTATGCTTACGTTTAAACTTGAAATGTATGAGCAGAACGAGACAATCTTTACAATCAGAATTGAGAAGTGTTACAGTTGAATGGCCTTGTGCTGCAGCAATAAAATGACCAAGTGCAATGACTTTAATAAAATCATCTTTCAAAAGTTGCTGCTATGAATATTTTTAGTTTTAAAATTCCTATCCTTGTGTAGCCTACCTTGCCTTCAGTAGCTATTAATGTGATACAGTTGATGTGTGGACAGTCTAACATTCCAAAGTCCATATATATATATATTCTCAGAATAGTATATTTGTTTTTTACAGGTGCTGTTATAAAAAGGAAATGAAAGCATGTTTTTCCCTTAAAAAATTAATAATAAAAAAGAATTGTATTGCTACTTGTGTCAGTCTTTATTGGTTGTTGTTTACCTTAATTAACCATGACCAAGGCTACTTATAAATGACAGCTTTTGGCTCATGGTTTCAGAGAGTAGAGTCCATGATGGATGACAAGGCAAAGGCAAGGCATAGAAACAGCTGAGCTCCTCACATCCTGACCCACAACACGAGGCTGAGAGAGGCACACACTGGGAACCCGCCAAAGCCCATCCACAGTGACACCATCTTCCAACAAGGCCACATCCCCCTGACCTTCGCACAACAGTCTAGTAGCTGGGGACCACACATTCAAATATGAGCCTGTGGGGGCCATTCTTATTCAATCCACCATGTTCATTATATGCTGTGTTTTTAGGGATGATGAGAATTATTTGTATTACTTTGAATTTTCAAAAAAATGCCCAAGTTTTATAGCATTGCAAGTTCTGACTGGCTGGATTTTACAGAACTATTCTTAGTATCTCTTTCATTTGAAGCTGCTTAGATAGTTCCTACCTCATAGGATGGGGGCAGAATTTGAGGTTCTGTGAAGCACCTTGTAGAGCCAGAACTAGATTGAAAAAAAAAATGGAAATTGCCATCTTATTCTTCAGAAGCATTTTACAGTGTCAGTGTGATGCAGATGAGATGAGACTGAAAGACTTCCTCTGGTTTTGAATAGAGCATTCCTTTCTTATGTGTGTGGGGGGGTGTTGGCTACTCCATTTGTGGAACAGATTTGAAGATAGCTGCCACTTCAGAGTAATTCACTTTAAATTGTTCTGTTTGGTCTCAGTCTTGGATTTTTCAGACTGGAAATAAGAAAGGCTGTAAGTGTGCTAGCTCTTCTGAAAGAAGGAAGTTCAGTAGAGCATAGAGTTGTGAGGAGGAGCTAGGATTGCCACTCACAACAGTCATTCTTGAGGCTTCAGTTGTACATTTGGCTCCCGTAAGCACATCTCATAAGCTTGTTGATTTCCTAGTTCCCAGAGTCCAGATGATTAAAAAAATGGACAGTAAAAGTCATTTAGTTTTAGAATATCACCAAATATTTACATGGACTTGGGTTCAATCTCCAGCAGCAGAAATTTTGGCAAAAAGAAAAGAAAGCAAGTCGTACATACCGTGGTTGAAAATGGGTCTCTAAGGTTGCTCTAAATGTTTGCCGGAAGACAACATCCAGAGTATGGGAAATAAATGTGCTGCCTCCTTTAAGTTAGAAATGAGGATTCTTAGTTTAAAATTTTAGTTCTGTCTTTTGATTTTAGGCTGAGGATTGAAACTCAAGGCTTCACACTTTAGGCAAGCACTGTACCCCTGATACCTTAAAAAAAATCTTAAAGAATGCTTTAATTTTATTATGTGTGTGCATTTTGTAGCTTCACACAGAAGCCAAAGGAGACCATTGGATTTCCCTGAATTTATTGGCAGTTGTGAGTTGGCTGGTGGGAACCACTATAAACATGGGATTGCTGAGCTGTTTCTGCTTAAATCCCAGTCCTTTGAGTCAGTGTCTCAAGTCGGCCTTGACTTTGAAACCTTCCAGCTTCTCCAAGTGCTGGGATTACAGGTGTTTGCCACCATGTTTGGATTCTGATTGCTTCCTTGGATCTGCATAAATACAGGACAAAATTTGGCTATTTAGAGAAATGCTGAGCAAGGGTTGAGTCAGGTAATTTATTACCTAACTCAACTTTGTGCAGATGATTTTTGTCTGAAGGTTGAATCCAGTTCTAGGAAAAAAGCAGACACCAACTTAAATGGGTCAGTTCTATGACCTTCCATTCCACTACCATAACCAGTAATTTTAATTTGGAGGCTAGTGGAATAAGTAATGGGTTTCATTGTGGCTGTGTGTGTGTGTGTGTGTGTGTAAATGTATTTGGGGGAAGGTGTATGTGTGTTGAGCCCTTTCTCAGGAACCATCCACCTTGTTTTTGAAATAGTGTCTTACTGAGCCTAGAACTCACAGATTTTCTGGTCAGTGAGTCAACCATCTCCTTGGCCTTTGTTACAGTTTTGAGAATATATTATATTGTGTCTTCATTCATTCCCCTCCCCTGTTCTTCCCAGAACCACTTCCCTCTGGTTCCCTTTCTTCCTCCAGACAGTTCCCTTTTCTATTTATCATACATACTCCCTTCCTACTTCCAAGACTCCTTCCTTCACATTACCTCCGTTCTATTTTCAAGGCCTACACACATACGTTAAGATACATATACAAATGTACATAATTTTAAAATCTAAACTACATGTTTAGAGATAAAATTCTCGGTCTGCCTAACTTTTGCTTAGCGTAGTGACTTCTGGCTCCATTTTCCTGCAACTGTCACCATCTCTGTAGCTGCATACTTTCTGTTGTGTATATGCCCATGAGTGTTTGTCAACATAGTGTCACTATGTTAGGAGTGTCAATGTGCATATTTGTTTCATCAGCTTCACTCTGCATCCTTGATACTTCAGCTTGCTGAATCTTACTAATGCTTTCTCCTTGAAATTATTGAGGATACCTATTTTTAAATTTAAAATTCTCACTCAGTTTCTGCTGAAATTTTCTCATATTGTTAACTTTGTCTTCTGTGTTGGTGGCTTTCCCCTCCAGGGCCTAGACTGAATGAATGTGTGTGCTTTTTTGTGTCATTTTTCAGGTTATTGCTCATTTTCACCAATGAGCATTTAAACTGACATTTTACTTGTTTCAGTCTCTGAGTTTAGGAGTCTTACTGCCTTGTTTTTCATGTTCCTTGCACAGTTTATTGCTACATTGCAATTTATACTGCTGTTGGCTTGGGTCTCTTTCCCAGTTTTAAATTGTTTAATTGAGATTAATTTTTAAAAACACTTTAAACTTAGTAAGCACAGTTAAACTTAATAAACTAATATATTTATCTCATTTGTTTTTGACTATCTTGAGAAAGTCCTGTGCTTTTATGTTTAGTTTTGTTTACTGCTTACTTTTTTCCTTTATTAGTTTTGTTCACTGCTTACTCTTTCCCTTTATTATTTAGTTTTGTTTCCTGCTTACTCTTTCCTTCCATAAAACCTTTTTCCTTTTATCTTTCTCCAACCTTGTTTCTCCTCCCAGTCTCTTTACTTCATCACATTCATTTACTACAAAAGCCTCTCTTAAAATCTCTTATGCCCTAGGAGGAAAACTTTGCAAATATATAACACCAAGATGCATATAACCCCTTAACAATGAAAAACTTTAGTTAACTGCACTGTGAAGAAGGAGGAAGTATATTTAAAGCTGTGCCAGTGAAACAGGCTCAGAGAAGTTAAGTGTCTTGACCAAGGCCACACAGCTAATGATGGAACTGCTGTAGCTCTGAGTCCTGAGCTGGCTTTGAAGCCTAAGCTCCTAATCAGACAAGTTACTGACACTGCTCTATGTGGATAATGAATAGGAAGGGGGGAAGAATGGGGTCTCCAGATTTCCTCTACTTCCACTTTTGCTCTTTATGATCCTCTGCAAACTCACTCTTCCACTGGTAGGAGAACCTCCATAATTTGTCAGGGTGATTTGCCATGTCCTCATAATCTGTTCAGATAACTGCATGGCATACTCAAACAGAGCATTAGAGGACATTCTTTATCTTACAGTGCACATCTTTGTAAACTCAAATGATTTTCTCAGCAGCAATAAAATGCTCACTCTCTAAAAGGAAATTAAATGAACGCTAGATGGCACTCAAGGCCCCACAATTTTGGTGTGTCTTGTGAAACCATGTACTTGTATGTAAAGCAACGGAGGGCTCCAGCTACTGATTGAATACCCAGATTTGCACACAGCCTTTTCATTCTCTCAGCCTGACTACCTCCCCAAGCAGAAATTTAACTGCTAGAGACATGGGGTTGAGGGCCTTTGAATCAGACCAAGGTGGCTTTGAAAACTGGCCTTCAAAATTAGTAACTTTATATGTCCAGAAATCATTTCTCTAACCATTAAGATGTACACACACACACACAAAATTCCTACTACAGTTTGAAGTCATTTCTTCTTATGCACTGGGGTGGAGTACAGAGGGCAGACAAAGTGCCCTGAGGTTTGAGGAAACCAAGTCACACAGCAGCCACAGAGCTGTCCGGCTGTCCTGTTAGTCCAGTGGCATGTTGGTGTGTGGTGCCTTCAACCCAAGGCTTTCGCAGAGACTTACAGTCCTTCCTCCGCCTTGTCTTTGCCATCTACCACTTTTCACTGCCATACTGGGTCCTGTTTCTCTATTTTGTCATATAATATGCACTTCTGCATCGACCAAGAGGAAATACATCTCTTCTACAATTCTGTATGTAATAACCTCACAATAAGGCATGCTGTATCTTCTTGGCAAGTTTCTGGACTGGGCATCTCGTGTTTTTCTGTTCCTTTCTTCTCCCAGGAACCTACAGTAATCTATCCTACAGTCCTGGGAGGGTGACTTGTGGAGACTGTGGTAGCAGGACGCCAGAAGAAGCACATTTATTTGTTGGTTTAATTCCAAGTAGGAAATAACTCATTTCCACGAGGACATAAATACTTGGGAGGCAGAGGCAACAAGGCCAGCCTGGTCTAGGCCAGGGCTATATAGTGAAACCGTGTCCCAGAGGAAAAGAAAAAGTAAAACAAACAAAAAAAAAAACAATCCCCACAGGACATTGAAGCTTCTGTCTTGTGTTAATGCTATAAGCACAGGGTCACAGAAGTCAGAAACAAGTCTGCCTTAGAGATGACATGCTCATCTAAGAAACTCTAGATATGCTATGAGCTGTGTAGGAGGACCCAGAAAGGTGAGGTGACGTCACACAGTTTGCCACAAGTAGTTAGCAGAAGTGCACATCTTGGAAAAGTGAAAGTTCCCACATGTATCAGTTGGCCTTGGCTCAGCTTTACACAGGACATCAAGCCAGAGATTCTTAATGATGTTTCTGGGATGCTGTGATCATTCATCTTCAGTGTCAACTTGAAGGGTCTTGGAACTACCTAGCAGGCACTCCTCTGGCACGTGTGTGAGGCTGTTTCCCGAGATGACTGCCTGAGGAGGGAGGGATCAGCAAATGTGAACAGCACCATTATCCACTGACTGGGGTCCCAGGACGAATCCAATGGAGACAGGAGCTGGACAGCAACTTTCATCCCTGTCTACTTCCTGATTGCAGATACGACACTGCCATCTTGCCTTCCCTGCCCTGATGGCCTGCACCCCAATAAAGCCCTCCTTTCTTAAGTTGCTCTTGTGTATTTTGTCACAGCCCAGAGAACAGTGTTCAGATGTAAATGGAATTGTTTCTTTAGTTTTGCCAAGATAATCAGTACTATGGAGGGAAATGAGAAACAGAAAAATGAAATAAAAATTATTTTTTTCATTTTAGTTCACTACACAGATTTCTGGTGCTTTTTTATTCCACCAATGATTATACAAATAATTTGGACCAATTATACTTCCCTCACCCCAGACAATATCTCTATGTTGCCTAACCTGGGTTCAGATTTATGAATCTCCTGCCTTGGCCTCTCAAGTACCCACTGTATGTCCCATCTTTTTCTTTTTCTTTTCTCTCTCTCTCTCTCTCTCTCTCTCTCTCTCTCTCTCTCTTTCCCTTTCTCTCTTTTCTTTTCTTCTCTAAGACATGGTCTTACATAGCCTAGGCTGGCCTCAAATACGATGTTGTCGATGATGACTTTGAACTTCTGATACTTCTGCCTTCATAGTCCACGTTCTGGGATTATAAGTGTGGGCCTCCCATGTTTGGTTTATCTAGTAGCGAGAATTGAACCCCACGCTTCATGCATGCTAGGCAAGCACTGTACCAGCTGAGCTACCCAGCTCTCCTACGACTTACCTCAGTCTGCACATGTCATGAGTAGGCTCACAGTGAGGCTGAGAAGGGAAGGGAAATTGAGATCAGAGGACACTGAATTAGATAACATCCTCCCCACCTGGATGTATTGTCCTAAATGAAGTTTTTCTTGCCTTTTGTCTTTCTTTAGGATGAATTTTTAGCATGAATCAACACTCCCCCCAAACTGGGTATCCTATATACTCAACACTTCCTGTCTGTTCTCTACCAACTCTTTCAGACTTCCTTTATTCTGTTTGTCTCCTTCAAAGCATGTATGTTCAAAGCTATCCTAGCAGTTACTAGTAGTGGAAAGAGCCCAGTAATATTAACAATGGGAGCAATAGCAGTGATAGCAATAATAGCTAACATTTATCAAGGATTTGTGATATATCAGGCTATAGTCCACTTTGTGCTGATGTAATAGAGTACAGGCAACTGGACAATTTGTGAAGAACAGAAATTTATTTCTCCTACATGAGTCAAAGATTAACATACCTAAAGGGGAGGAACAGGAAGAAACAAACTGCTGGATGCTGCATACAATCTCTGTCTTAAAAAAGATTTTATTTATGTGTATATCTCTTTTTTTATATATGCATCTGAATATAGTGCCCAAAGTCTAGGACAGGGTGATTTTTCTCATAATATTGTAAATTAGGAGACAATCTTCAAGTAACAACAGATTAAGGAATGAATCAAGAACTATACCTGCTCTGTATTCACATCCTTAGTATGTGGTTTTGTTTTTGTGTTTAAAAAGAAATACTGAATCTCCATCCCAGGTAGAAAAGGAAAGAGAGTAAGTAGCAAAGATGCATGCCTGCCAAAGATGCTTGTTTTCTGTAGAATCAAGGCCTGGGCCCTGAAACCCCTAAGGTAGGCTCAGTCATGTTAAAAAAAAAGATAGTTATAATAATGAAAAGCAGAGAAAGATTTATTCAATATGGCCATGTTGGGAAGACAAATACAAATGTTCAATGACCCCAAGCCTCTATTTAGGGTCCTGACATGAGGTTTAGGTTTAAATAGAAAGCTTAATTAAACAGTCCTGGTCAAGTTTTTATCCTGGGTTCCATTATCTCCAACAAGGAGTTCTGACAAATTGTCAGGACTGTGTGAAATGTCTTCTCTGGAGACAAGCCCCCATGTGACTGGCATGGGACCCCAGTCTTTCCCTTTCCATGTTTGAAACACCTAGGGAATTCCAGTTCTTTGGATTCTACTCTCTCATTAGTCTAACAGAAGGAGGAACACAAGTGCCTGAAGTTAGAATATTTACTTCTGTCAGGACAGTTACATGCTTTTTTTTGATCTTACTTTATGAAGTAACAAAATACTGATTTCCTCCTATGGTCCCTTCAACTGGCATTTTATTGGTCACAAACTTGGTTATAATCCCAGCCCTATTGCACAGGCCTGTAGGAAGCTCCACAATTTCATGGAAAATGTTCCTGTCCTGAAAAAAGTGAAGGATCAGAAATAATAAAGAATAATCATCATCATCATCACAATCATAATCATAAAATTGATAGACAAATAATGATATCCTTTGCCATTTATGTTGGAAAAAGGAAGATAAGCAATTATCATGGGTAAGCAATCGATGGATTAGCATTTTCTGGGGAGATATGGACAAATGTTTATTTAATCCAGATAGGCACCAGCAATGACAGACCAAAGTAATGATTCCACCCATCCAACTTCACAAGACAATGATCTTGTTGAGCTTACTTACAAGAATGTGGATGGCTCCAAACAGCTTCATCACTGCAAAGTCCCAAGCCTTTGTGGATAACAATTTCATGGACATCATCCCTGCATATACCTAGAGACATTGGTGCTGGTCTGAGAGTCTCTTCTCTCTAACAGTGTTGACTGCTTGTATAATTGGGGAGGAGCTGTTTGCATCTTGTAAGTTTCAGGAACTTCCTGAGTCTTATGAATTTTCCTCCTTCCTTAAGAAGGGAGTGCTTCAATTTGAAGGGAATTCTATACTATAGGAATGAATAGGAATAATCTTGTCTCTTAGAAAATCAAGGTCTGGTGCAGTAGGTCTTCAGGCTTTGGGAACAACCTCAGAAAAACGCACCCAAGAACACATAAAACAGCTCCATATGCAGAGTTCATGGATCTCTAGATTATAGTAACTGACATCTTTTATAGTAAAATGAACAAATACTAACCAAGTTATCACTTTCTTAATCATTAGAGTTGTGTAAGAGACAACCCATGTAAAAAAGGGCTCCCAGACCACTTCCTAAATATAACTCCAGTAGGAAAGACACCTAGAGAAACAATGAATAAATGGGACCTCCTGAAACTGAAAAGCTTCTGTAAAGCA
>LOJH01025428.1:0-18749 GCA_001685095.1 Ellobius talpinus
GAGGGGGAGGAAAATGGGAGGAGGGGAGGAGGTGGAAATTTTTAATAAAAATAACAAAAAATTGATATTTCTCCATAAATACATATTGTAGGAATACATTGGATCTTAGAGTTTTACAGGTGTTAAGGATATATTTCTGTCAAGGGAGATGGCTAAAATTAGAAATCCCTTATGTCCCCAGGAAATGGGAGGGAAGAAAACAGTACTTGAAATTGCATCCCAGTTTTTAAAGGTTCATCATATGTACACGGGGATTTCTATTCCTGGGCTTGGAAAGCAGGACTCGTAGGTTCAGCACTGAGGTTAAAACTCAATTGTACAGAAAATGCCCCTCTTAAGAGCTGGTGTGTTTCTCCACCAGTCCAAATTACATGGAAACTCAAGAATGCAGGCTTCCATTTTCGTTTGTCAAACTTTTCACTCTGGAAATCAAGTTTTTATGTGTCCTCCTGTTGTTAATTTATTCTGAGTCTAACTGTAAGTAGGCACAGTATTATGAATGGAACTGAGCACAATTCACAAGCTGTGGGCTTACTTATAATACCTGTGAACATAAACCTTTGTGGAAAAGGGGTCTTTTCAGTGTTTGAATGATGTTCAGCTGTAATAAAGGGAACCCTAGAATCCAATGGATTGTGAGAAGAAGATGAATATTCACAGGCTGAAACATAGCAGAAAGGCAGAATACTAAGTGATGAAGATATACTAAAAATGGACAGAAACTGCCCAATGTTGGAGAAAACAGACTTCATCCTCCTTTGGTACCTTCAAAATAAACCAACCCTACTAAGAGAATAATTTTAGATGTCTCATCTCAGGACCTGGGACACAAACTGGTTATCTCACTTTTGCCTGCTCTGCTTGCATCTTTTTTGAAAGCAGCTCTAGGAAGCTGGAACATAGAGTAATGGAGGGAGGGCATAGGAAAGATGTCCAGAGGACACAGCCCTGTCTTTCTCTGGTGACTATCTCAAGACACATTAGACCCAGAACCAGCAGAAACTGCTGGGTCCTTTTCACGATCTGGGAAGAAAGCTGCTCATTTTTTTTCTCCTACAGAGAAAACTGGAAATTCTAGTCTGCCAAGCCCAAAGGGAGTTAATAAGACATTGTGTAATAAGTAGCCTTTGTCTGATTGAAGTAATTCAATTAATTAATTGGGAAGGTTTTCTTTCAATAGCTCAATATTTGAAAATGACATCAACAATTCCCTATGGAAGAGTACAAATAGACTAAGCAATTAAAGTGACTGCAATAAAAAATATGATCCTTTCATTATGGTCCACTAATCCTGGATTTAGCAGATGGTCCCTGATTAACGGGTTTCAGAAGTAAATGATCAAAAATGTTACTAGAGAGGAAGAAGAACATGGCAGGAAGGTATATTTTTTCATGTTTCTACTTAATTGTATTAATCCCACAATCTCAAGCTTGGTATCTTTTACAGTTTCCACACTTTTGTATACTTTGAGTTGTTTACACTGCTTGCACAATCCTCAGAAAACAAAGTGCCCAATTCTTGGCCATAGAGAGAAGTTAATGAAAACAAAACCATTAACTACCAAAGAAGAAATCAAAAGTTTTAAAGCTGTTCCTACTCCAATGCCACAAGTGGATAAAAATCAAATATTTGGTGTGATGCAGAGAAGAAAATATGCTTATTTAACTGAATTTACACTAAAAAAACATCAATTTGGTTAAAGTGGTTTGTGTTGGTCGATGGGATCTAAAATTTGCAAAGAACTTCAAGCTGGTATTTATTCCTGATAGCTAGACAGTATTCGTACTCTTTTTCTGAAGGACAAAAAAAGTGAATGATTTATTTATCACTGACCACAGAACTAATGATTATGGGCTGTTTCACATAGTAACTCCTGTGAAAAGGGTTGGGGAGTTTATCTAACCACAAGTTTAAAAGACTAGCCAACAGTGTGATGTGGCTGCTGAGCAAGCTCATGCAATTTCAAGCTACATTTATAAGGATAATGATATCTTCTATGAATGTGCTGCTTTTTACTGTAAAAAGTGCTTGCAGATGGATGATCTCATTTTACACAGTGGCTGGAATATAGGAAGTCAGTTGTCTTACACTCTAAAGGAGTTATGTGTCTCTGATAGGTATATGGACTCATATTTTAAAACTTACACTGACGTTCTTTATTAGAATATATCCAGAAAAGGAAAGACATAATATTGTAAGGTTCCTTTAAGAATATATATGCATACACACACATATATATATATATAAATTACACACACATATATACATGTAGTATATGATGTTCATGACCCTGTTAGTATATTCAGCTATTGGGAGGAGTAAGAGGAAAAAAGAACAAATTGGTCCTGCATTACAAGAAGAAATTACAGCTCAACATAAGGAAAAACTTTGTAGTGAAAAGTAGTACAGTAATGAAACAGACTGCTCTCTAGGAAGAGCAAGGTTTTGATTGTTATAGGACTCTGTTCCAGACAACACTCTTAGGAATGTTCTCAGAGGAAATTCTACATTGCCTCATTACAACCAAAAGTCATCTAAATCTCTGCGCTCCTCTGCATTCTGAAGCTCTCTCTTTTCTCTCTCTCTCTCTGTTTTTCTAAACCAGTGAGTTTTATTGGGGTCACTAAGAGGAATATGGTGAGGGGTAATTTACAGGAACAGAAATGATTCACAGACAGCTTCATCACCAAAGCTCACTCTAGCACGGGTGAGAGCTCACAAAAGCTCAAAACCTGGATCACGCAGAACAACCTGCAGGAAGCTCAACAGAACAGAAATATCTCTTTCAGGATGCTCAGGTGACAGTCTGAGCCTCTTCCACATAGCTCAGCTGATCTCTTCTTATCTCTGATGGGAGAAGATGGCTGGTCTCTGCCCCTTTCAGACTATCTGGCAGTTTACCTAAGTAGTCCTTACTGTGTAGCAGCTTTCATTGGAATTCCATTGGAATGCTAAACTCTGGACAAACTCTGGACAAGAAAATGTGATTGGAAGTACTATATATACATGACTTTCTATGCTGCTATTTAATGCCACTGAAACCCTCTACATTCTTGTTCACTTGGCTAGGTAAGTACAGGAATTCCAGGAGAAGACTTTGAAAGAATTTATGGGGATGGTAGAAAAACCTTGAGCTTCATGGAAAGTTATTTGAATACCCCAAAACAGACTGTATGTTATCAACAAGTAAATATTTTTCCATGTTAAAATATTGTGATCTTTGTTTTGTTTAAAATATTAGTTATTATCACCCTTACTAATAAACCACCAAGGTTCCTTTCTATCTAAATATGATGGATTTTTTTCTTAATTTCTTTAGAAAGTTAGCTATGTAGCCAAAGATGACCTTGAAATCATGAATTTGTGCCACCATGCCCAATTTATACAATCATCACTGGGGTTGAAACCCTGGCCTTCACAAATGCCTAGTGAAACTCTACCAAAAATGGTAAATCTTCAGCCATACTGTACTTCTTGAAAGCTAAAAAATACGATCCTTTCTAAAATTGAATTTTGAAAATATAAAAGAACTTAATGGGACATATTCAATGAAGGATGCTGTCAGACATTTTTAGTTATCACAGAATAACACAAACTATTACCTGTGATTCCCTCAATTCATATATCTGTGCATTTATTCATATACAAGTCTGTGGATGTATATATATGTGTGTGTGTGTGTGTGTGTGTGTGTGTGTGAATATCTCAAGTTACTAAGCTTCAGACAGTGTACTTACTGCTTGGAATGAATTAACCAACATCCCTAATTGTAAAGGTCACAGTCTAGTAAAGGGAGACAGATAGACCAATAAATAAAATTAAAAGCCAAACATGCTAGGACAGAAAAATTCAAAAGATGAGGTAAGGATAATGATAAAAAGAGGAATAAGTTCTTTCTGTGACTGTGGCCCACTGATGGTGAAAGGTACCATTGGGAGTTGACGGTAAGCTGGGAGCTGTGAATGAGAGGGGGATGACTTGCCACATGAACATAAGCAAGCAAGTAAGCAGTTGGCTATTACTGGAATATTGAGTGAAAGAAGAGAATAAAACTAAAGTAGGTGGCAGCCTCTGATCAAGGTAAGGAATTTTTTTTCCTGTTACCTAAGTGAAAAGAGGGAAGTAGGAGGAATGAGCAAAAGGGAAACTGTGGTTGGCATTGAGTGAGAGTAGAATAATGAAAAGAAAGAAAGAAAATTACTGATGTATTAAACTAAAGACAAATGATACAATTCACAGTATCATTTTACTATGCAGTGATAATGGCATAGAACTGGAGGCAAAGAGATCAATTTGAATTTATTATAACACTTCTTATGGCAAGAAATAATGGAGCTGAATTTGAAATTGTTGAGTAATGATTGATGTAGAATATTCTAAAGAATGTTTAAACAATGTTGGAACAATATGCAACACAAGGCAGAGGGAAACATAAAACCACAACTTAAAACCAGATACATTGAATCTGGTAAAAGAGAAAGTGGAGAGTAGCCTTGAACTCAGTGGAGAAGAGTCTTGAACTCATTGGCACAGGAAAAAACTTTCTGAACATAACCTATTATAGGCACTAAAATCATCAATTAATAAACAGTACCTCATGAAACTGAAAAGCTTCTGTAAGGCAAAGGACACCATCATTCATTCAAAGCAGCCTACAGATTGGGAAAAATTTTGCCAAATACACATCTGTTAGAGGGTTAATATCCAAAACATACATAGAACTGAAAAAGCTAAATATCAAGAAAACAACCCAATTAAAAATGAGGTAAAGATCTAAGGAAAGAATTTTCAAATGAGGAAACTCAAAAGGCTGAGAAACACTTAAATGTTCAATATCGTTGATCATCAGAAAAATGCAAATCAAAACTACTTTGAGATTTCATCCTATACCTGCCAGAATGGCTAAGATCAATAACACAAATGAGGACTCATGCTGGTGAGGATATGACAAAAGGGGAAGACTCCTCCACTTCCACTGTTGGTGGAAGTGCAAGCTGGTCCAGTCACTTTGGAAATCAAAATGGCATTTCCTCACAAAATTGGTAATTATTCTACGTCAAGATCCAGCTATACCACCCTTAGGCATATACCCAAAGGATGTTTCATGTTACCACAAGAACACTTGCTCAACTATGTTCATTGATGCTCTATTCATAATAATGAGAAATTTGAAACACCCTAGATGTTCCTCAACAGAAGAATGGGTAAAGAAAATGTGACGCATTTACACAATGGAATATTACTCAATTTTAAAAAAAAGACATCATGAAATTTGCAGGCAAATCAAAGGAACTAGAAAAAGAAAGTCATCATGAATGAGGTAACCCAGATCTAGAAAGATAAAAATAGCATGTATTCGCTTTTATGTACATTTTAGCTTTTAAATAAATTATAACCAAGCTACAGTCCACAGAACCACAGATTTTAGGTATTTAGTAAGGGTACATTTACACAAGGGAGTATTATTCACATTTTAAAAAGAATTAAATAATGAAATTTGCAATTAAATTAATGGAACTAGAAAAACTCATCCTGGGTGAGACAACCCAACCAACAAGAACAAATATGGTATGTAATTGCCTATATCAGGATGTTAAAAGTTAAGTAAATAATAATTGACCTACAATCCATAGGACCACAATGGTTAAGTATAGATTAAGGGACCGGGGACAAACAGATCTCCCTAGTAAAAAGAACTAGAATAGATAGTTTAGGGTGGATGCAGGGGGACTGGAATGGGAGGACAAAATGGAGTGCTGTGTGTGTGTATGTGTGTGTGTGTGTGTTTTATTAGATTGGAGCCTGAAGAATTTGGGTTCTGTATAAGTAAAGGATTACATCAGCAGCAATAGCCTATACAAATGGGAACTGAGACTCAAACCTGTGTCCTCAGAAACCACAGAGCTATCTCTTCATCCCATGTTGTGCCTTTTTATTTCAAGAGTATTTTATAACTTCCAGAGTACATGTCTTTTACCTACTTAGCAAACTGTGTTTTAAAACATATTATTATTTTTTATACTTTTTAAAACTAGAATTCTTAGTTTGCTTTGTAGATTACTCACTGTTAGTGTGTAAAAGCACAATGGTCTTTCTGTAATATTCTATGTCCTGAAGCTTTGTTTAATTTATTTCCTACAACTTTTTTAGAAATTTTAAATTTTCTTCTACTTGAGAAGAAGGCCATGTCACCTGAGAATAAAGATACTTGCACAGGTTTTTCTGGTCTTGGGTACCATTTATTTATTTATTTATTTATTTGTTTGTTTGTTTGTTTGTTTATTTTGCTTGGTTGCTTTGGTTAAGACTTCATGTACCAACTCGGTTTAGGAGAAATATCAAACTCTGGGAATCCTTACTCCATTTCTTGTTCATCATATAGGAAAAGCTTACAGTTTTTCAACATTCAGTATATAATTTTCACTATGAGTTTTTCATATATGACCTTTATTCTGTTCAAGTAATTTCTTTCCATTTCTGATTTGCTCCATATGTTTTTATCATGAAAGGTTGTTGAGATTTTTCAAAAGCTTCACCCACAGCTATTAAGATGCTTATGTGATTTTCATATGGTGAACCATCTATACATTCCAGGGTAAATCCAACTTGGTCATGGTGCATAATCCTTTTAACATGCAATTGAATTCAGGTTGCTGGTATTTTATTCAAGACTTCTGCATTTATATTCTGCAAGAATATTGATTAGCTTTAGTTTTCTAGTAATGTCTTTGTCTGGTTTTGCTAGTTGGGTAACATTGATCTAGTAGAATGTGTTTGGAAGTGCCTCAATTTAAATGGTCTAGAAATATTGAGAATTGCAAATAATTCTGTAAATGTAAGGTAGAATTATCCAGTATATATATTCCATGTGCGCCTGGAATCTTCTATATTGTGAAACTTTTTATTACTCATCCAGTAGTCACATTCATTATTATTTGTTCAAACTTTCTCTTTCTTTATGATTTAGCTTCCTTGATTTATCATTCTAGGAATTTACCCATTACCTTGAAATTATTCAAGTCATTGTCTATACGATTTTAATACCATAGAAGTAACAAAATTTTGTGTCATCAGTTATTTCTATGCTTTTATTTCTGATTTTATTTATTTGAGTCTATTCCTCCATACTTAGAATTTAATCCAGGGATGCAAGCTTTGCATTCTAGGCAAGTTATACATCTCACCTACAGCAATAATGTCGCCTTCCTCTGAAACAGTTATGTCAATGTCTTAATAATGAAGTAGTACCTAGTTTTAGTGATTTTTTTCTATTTTGTTTTTATTCTCTATATTTATTATTCCCCTTCTTCCTCTTCTTCCTCCTTTGCTAAATTTGGGCATTTAAGCTTCATTTCTTATTTAGAAGTATAAAACTAGATTAAAGATTGATTATTACTTTGAAATATTGACTCTTATTTAAAGGGGTTACTAAAAACTATAAACTTTTTTGTTAGTGTATTAACTGCATGAGGGGCTTTCATTATATTTCAATACACGCACATAACATATTTAGTCATATTAACAAATTCTATTAAATTGTGTCAGTCCTTCTTGCCCTTCTCCTGCTTTACTAATAGTCTCCAGTTGTCTTTCACATGCCCCAGCCCCTGATTTTATATATAACATAAAACATGCAATACTTGTCTTTGTGGGACTTTCTTATTTAACACAAAACTAAACGCTTAGTATTATATTTGCTGTATCTCATAGGTTTTTAATGTTATATTTTCATCTCTTTTTGTCTCAAGATATTATCTCCTCTAACATTTGATTCCTTGTTTATCGCACTTGTTGTCCAACAACATTCCTTAATTTCCCCATATGAATTTTATCTTTTCTTCAAATGTTTCGATTGCTAGTTTTATTCCATAATGGAAGGAAAAGCTACTTAGGTTAATTTGAGCCTTCTTAATTGTGTAAATAGTTGTCTTAGGACATAGCACATGGTAAAACCTGGGATATGTTCCAGATGAATTTTTAAAAATACTCTGGATGGTATTTCAATGTTGTGAAGAAAGCTTGTTTTTTGCTTTTCTGAGCCATTTTGGTTATAGCATTAAGTTCTATTAGTGTGTGTGCATCTCTCTCTCTCTGTGTGAGAGAGTATGTATGAGAGGGAGGGAGAGACAGAAACAGAAAGAGACAGAGAGAAAGCATGAGAAAGAGAGTTATATTTGGAGGGTAGAATTATCACTACAATTATTTTTAATTCTTTCCCATGTAATTTATATATGTCCATTTATTTAGATCCAGCTTATAGAGGCTTCTTTGGTTAGTTTGATTAGGATAAATGACTCTTTTTGCTGTGTTTCAAACATTGTTTTGGATTGTGTGTTTACAAACTCGATCTGAAGAAAGACCTACATTACCCAGTCCAATTAGAAATTCTTAAGGTCTTTCAAGACATTTAGCATCCAGTGGTTTTTTGTGTGTTATCTGGGCTTATATTGATCATTTTCACTTATAGAACTTTTCCAGGTTTTATCCAAGAATGCATAATTTATTTATCCTTTTTATATAAGCCTGTAGTAGTATACATCCCTAAACATGTAAGGGCTGCTTATTCCATTCACATTCAGTAATGTGAGACAGAAATTAATCTCTTGGGAGTCCCTCACACAAAATAAGAATATTAGATGTATGGGAAGTTATATAAGAAAGAGACACTGATAGTTATGTTTACAAATAAGATATACAGCAAGGCAGTTGAAAGAAAAAGGAAGAATTAATTAAAAACAAGTGTTATGCAGAGCAGATTACATACACAAAAATAATCCCCTTAAAAAAGACAGCTGGACAATACTGATAGAATTATTTATTGGCATATTCAGACACAATGAATGTGTTAAGCAGAGACCAGAGCTTCATGGAAAAATGTAAACACAGTCTTGCCCTTGGCAAATGAAAATTCTCACTCAGCTAACTTTGTATATTACAAGGAGGTTGGATCTCCTGTTCTGCACACTATACCTTTCCGCACCGCTACTGGTGCATCACTTGCTGTCATTTGTCTTTCATTTCAAGAGCTCTTTTTCCATCAGAAGGTTGTAAAAGCTGAATGATCAGGACTAAATATGGGGAACAAGAAATAACTAGTTGCATTGAGAACCAGTGTGGAAAGTTTACAAGTGTTTTTTTATTTATATAAAAAATTAACACTTAAGAGAACAAGTGTTTTTTAGGTTAATAAACTACTTGGTTGAAAAGGAAAGTAGACACAGGGTGAATGAAATAAATAATCTTTGTAATACACTCATACACATATAACAGCAGGTTAATAATAAGTCTGAGCTAACACATAGAGATCAGGTTAGTAGTCAGGGATTTGCTAGTGAAGCAGTTGATCCCTCTTATGTATGTTCAGCTAAACTGCTTGTGGGTATTATAAAAGACTTTAATCACTATATATGTCCATGGTTAATGTTATTTTGTATTCACCCTACTTTACCAAACTATTAATGGAATTAATTAAATGGTGCCTGAAAAGTCTTTGAGTTCCTTGGAGGAAAACAACGTGTAAATATGAAGTGTTATTGAAATTCACCCTTCACCTTCTTTGATGCTCCTATTTAGCATGAGTCTCTTTCCTTCTTGAGTGCTTTTATTTTCCCATAATTGAGGAAAGCAGGTTTTAAAACGGGGCTTTGTAAAATGATTCCTTCTCTGGTCTATAACCTCATCCCAAGCCATACTCACACTTTTTGTGTAGTACTAACTCATCAACAAAGTAAGCCTCAAGATACACTATTGTTGGCATCTCAACAAGTTAAATGTAATTAAACACCTTGGCTATAAATGGAAAATTACCATAATAGCAAAGGGTATACTATAAACACATCTGCAACTAATAAAAAAATTAAACAGTCTGATATAGGCCCTTAGTGAGCCAGAACTCTTGTGTTAATGGAAATGTAGTATCTTATAGTAATATGAAAAATTTAAATATGCATTAGACTTAGTCCTAGGTTACTATCATATTCATAAACTATATCAGAGATTATTTGGTGACAATTATCACCCAAATGTGTATTGATATAGTTTTGATATGTTTTGTTGATTGTTAATTATATTACATGTCTTTTAATGTATTGATTAGCTGTCTGTATACCTTTTTGGAGAAATGTCTATAGCTCATTGTTTACATGATAAAATGGGCTGTGAGTAATTACAAACTTTTCCAAGCTAGAAAGCAGTTTGTAAGTAATAAGACCAAATTGGCAACTTACAATTTACCCATAGTGCCTATTAATGTTAAACATGTTGTGGTTTCAGTTCCATTATACTGGAAGCATAACTTTGTTCTCTCTCTATTTTATTTTCAATAGATTTTGGACAGAAAGGGAGCAGCCATCCTTGTGGAAATTATGTGAGTATCCACTATGATTTGATTTAGTAAGAAGACAAATATCATTGAATGAACAGCATTTTGGATTTTCACCTTTGAAACCAAAGCTCAAATTCCTTTCCAAGTGGTAAACTAATCCAGAAACTGTAGGGATACCTAAAAGGTGGCTATCAAGTATAAGGCAATAAAGCAAAGTTTCCTGTAAGAGTGTATAGTTAAATGGCCAGAAACCTATATAACATATTGTCACAAATCATTTATATAGGGAGAGTAAGCAAGAGACAAAAATAAGTTAAAAGCTAAGAACATTCTACTGCTGGAAAAATTTTTAATGAGTATGTGACCACTGAGGGAAGACATTATTCCCCAAAGTTTATCTTGACTATATTTCACAGCAATAGAATCAATTCTGCAGTATATATTAGTAGTTCTATCTTCTACTCTATGACACTCAATGATTAATGGATGCTTTTCAATGTCTGATACTGGAAAACATAGAGTAATAATTTTTCACTATATATAATTCTACACCTTGAACTAGGGTAAACACATAAATTCTCCCTTATACCTTGAGTGGTGTATATAATTTCATATAAATACAAATGACCGTACATGACTTTATCTTATACTTTAGCTACACGTCTAGAAATCTGAAGGAAGTGTCTAGCACATTCACATATGAACTATCCTTAAATGTCCTCACAGTTGAGGTAGAAGAACATCTTTGCATCATTTAGATAATTCCTTAAATACCCTTTATACTTTAAAAGCATAGGCATGAAGTAATCACTGCAATTTTTTGCTCCCTTATAAATAGACTTCTTCAAGACATGGCTCAGACATGTCAGGCGTGGTTTACATATATCTGGTGCTACTAAAGAAGTTCATGCTTATAATTCAAGCACTCAGGAGGCAGACGTAGGAAGATCATTCTTTCAGTTTGGACTATTTAGATTTCAGGGCCTCCTTGATTTAGATAGTGAGACTCTATCTCAAATACATAGGGGTGGGGATATAGCTCAATGGTTAAAAAAATTGTCTAGCATATGCAAGGCTCAACCTTCATCCTCAGCATTGCAGTAATCATTATAATCATCATCACCATCATCATAATAAATATTTTTGTTTTCATCATATACACATCATGCAAATACCAAATTATGGCAAAGTTTAATGAAATAATCATGAATCCCTTTTCATATCAATAATTCTCTCTTCATGATTTTATAATAATTAGTTGATCTCCCTTGGTTTGCTTATTCTCTGTAAACTTTAGAAAGAGTTGAATAATTTTAATAATTTTGATAAGCTAAAGTGACTCAAATGTGTAATAAATAGATTTTGCCCTCTGGGGTATTGAGTGTCTGTGCATGTGTTCATGCAGATGTTCTTAGTGTGGGTGAACTCAGTTATCCATGTATGTTTATGTAGTAGCCAAAGTTCAGCTTCAGGTATCTTTCTTTATCACTCTCCATATGACTTTTTAAGACAGTGTCTTTCACTGAACCTAGGTCTTGCAGGTTAGGTTAGAATGGCAGGCCAATGAACTTCAAAGTATATGTGTGTATATGGCCCCAATTTCCCAAACCAACACTAGGGTTACAGGTAGGTGCTATCACACATGATATTTATGTGGATGCTAGGGATCAGAGTTCAAGTTTTAATAATTGTGTGGCAAACACCTTACCACATTGAGCCACCTATCAGTCACTAGCAGCCCATTTTTAATATTGGTGTATTGATGTAAATAGTGGGTTTAAAAGATTTTACCTTTGGCAACTTTTAATTATTTCTAATGAATCTAGTGTTTGAGTTGAGATTAGCGATCTATGTAAGGGTGTTGGGTAGACACCTTTAATGTATTAGATTCTGCCACTGGACAGCCACTTTCCTATTTTTCATTTTTTCAGTTTTAGGTGTTCTCATATTACATCAGAATTCTTCTTATCCAACTGCCTTCCCTACTATGATAGTTTGATTGTAATTGCCCTTGTAAGCTCATAGAGAGTGACACTATTAGGAGGTGCGGCTCTGTTGGAGTATGTATGGCCTTGTTAGAGGAATATGTCACTGTGGTGTTAAGCTTTGAGGTCTCATACATGCCCAATCCATGCCCAGTGGTTCAGCCCACTTCTTGTTGTCTTCTGATCAAGATGTAGCCAGCCCCATATCTGCCTGCATACCACCATGATACCCACCATGATGACAATGGGCTGAACCTCTGAAACTGTGAGCTACCTCAATTAAATATTTTCCTCTGTAAGAGATGCCATCGTCATGATGTTTCTTTATAGCAATAGAAATCCTAACTAAGACACCAACTAAACTGAGTACCTCTTCATTCTAAAAAGCTCATTTCATCCAATTCTGTAACTTTTGTTAGTATTTTGTTATTAAAAATAGCAATATAAATTGCAATGCAGTATTAATAGTTCTTGGGAAAATATTAAGTGCTTTCCCTTTCATCTGTTGGGGAATTTATTAACATTGGTATAGTAAAGGTTGGTTTCTTAAACAAAAAGCTGAATTTCCCTTTAGAGAAAGAAAATAAACAGAAAAGAGGAAAGAATTGGATTTGCCCATTCTTAGTGTATATTCTCTTTCATTTTATATTTTGTGCATTATTCCAGGCAGCTTCAGCTGCATAAGCTTGTTATGTGGGAGCACTAGTTTTCTGACTACTTTGTTAAGAATATGTTTATAATCTCACAGTGTATGTTTATTCAGTTAAGATTAATCTTCTCTAAGAATTATAATGTGAACACAATTTAGCAGCAACTGAACTGTCATCGCTTTTTCAGCAAAAATGTATGTAAATTTCTAGAACCTTGTGGATGGCTAATGGATTACACTATAACAGAAAGAAGTTGAGATTTTTATTTTCCTCTAGAGACACAACAAAATATCTGTACTGATGCCAAATCTATGCCCTGAAAGTATGCATTTTTATGGAAAAATGTTGGTAGACTACCTTTAGGGACAGCCAGAACTAAAAACAGACTCTAACCCTCAAGTTCCTTATAATTATTCTACACCACATTTTCTAAAGTTACCTGGAAATTCATGCTCAATATTTCCGATAAAAATTTTCTTTATGCATAATGAGAATGTGAGCGTTCTTCCGGAGGGGAAATGCAATTAAAAATGATCTATATAACCTAAATTTTGTTCTTTTTAATAACAGTATAACCATTGCTTAACAAAGTATCTTTATTTTAGTGACCACTGTCAATGATTTGAGTTTCTTGATGACTTTTGTGTCAGAGTCTAAGAATAGTTAGTCTCTGACAACAAAACAGATGCTAGAACAGCTGGACTGGATGATTCATTTCCAAGAAGGTTTCTTCATTTACATATCTGATACCTTGGTATTCACTGAACTTTTTCTCTCCACATGATTGATGTTGTGCCCATGTGACTTGAGTGAGTTTCATGTAGCTTCATGTAGCATGGTGGTTTTACAACTGATCAAAAGACTGGGAGAGAAGTTGTAAGTTTCTCTCAACCTAGCTCCTAGAATCTCAAAACAATATGTTCTACTCCTGAGCGCAACCAAGAGTTTGAAGAGTAACAAAACCCACAATCATATTGTAGGAGTAGCAGAAACACATGTTTTTACCATAGTATTGCCTTGAATTTTAAGAGATTACATTGATCAGACCCTCATTTAAGAAGATGTTTAGGTATTGGATTTGGCTATTGTATTCCTTGGAAACTTATAAATATTTTGATCTAGTTTGAAGATATCTGAAGCTTAAAAAATACACTGGATAAATTTTGGAATCTTGTGAAAATAATTTCTAGATGTTTTATTATTACTAAATTATCACTGTTATTGAATTTTGAAATCCACCCTGTTTTGTGTGAAGATGTTTTCCAATATACACCAAAGTATCCCTCCAAGACTACCATGTTATATTAATTTTTTAAATTTCCTCAGACATAAACTGAGACATCTAATAAACTATTGTCTCTTTCTAATTCTTTTTTCCTATAATGACTTTTTTTAAAGTGTTTATCATTCTGACTACAGATCTCTTTCATTAAGGCTCAGAACTTGATATATACAATGCTCATAACAATTTCTTTACTACTGAGGAATACGAGGAACTTACAAAATGATTTCTCATTTGAAGAAATGGTGTCAAATAAATAAAACCACTACAAATTACCTAACACTGTACTTGTTTAAATGCAGAAGATCTAGTGACCAATTTTGTTTTACTTTTGCTAAATGATATAGTTATTTCAACATCTTGTAGTAACATCCTTTTGAGATGAAAAATGTGTACTTCTCCATCTTTCTGTCAAAAAAGTTATGTTCAGAAAAAATAGTTTGACATGATACCTTAGATATAAACTATATATAAATATAAATTAGATAATTATAATAATTTTACAAGATGGTAATATTTGTGGGATGTGTTGTTATGTGTTGCAATATTTGTTCATACAAAGCAAATATATTGTAGATGTTGCAAACAACCCATACAAGGTTATACTTTTTGAAACTGAGTAGGATTTATCCCTTAAAAGGGCCCATTTCCTTGTTTTGAGCAGTACTTCTTAAAGTTTTCTATGGAAGTGTACACAATGGCAGAAAAGAACACAAGGTCTTCCTACCGTCATCATAAACAAAATTCACTCCTGTTTTATTGGGGGATATTTCTGAAAATTTTGTTTTCTCTGCTTAGTATATAAGTTTTCTGTTAAAAAATCTGTCCACACACAAAAAAATCTGTCCACTAGATGTCTCAATGTAAAATAATAATAAAAGGTCATGAATGTCTTTATGCAACCCCTGGAAAACCAGAGCACAACACTGACATATATGCATCTTAATATTGTTAGTTAAAATAATTGGGTAGAAAAAAATGTAAGTAAATCTATAGTTTTTCATTTCCTTTAACAAAATATGATTTCAAAAATAATATAGGAAAGTTGAAAAACAATAGTCTTATATTTCAGCAACATTTACAATTCATCTACTACCCCCAAAGTCCAATATCGTTATGATATCTCATCTTTTGGTTTAAACAGACTTAACATGGGTACTCACTTTGTGAGGCAGCATTTAAAAGCTACATTTCAGAATAGTGGACAAGACCTTAAGGACATAACTTTCTCTCTCATCTTTTCAAATTAGAATAAAATTCTACCAATCCAAGTTTGGTTGGTAAAATCAAAATAAGAGTTAATTTCACAAGCAAGTGGAAATATTGTGTTTAATTAATTCTCCTTGGCTGTATAATTTGTAGGCACCACCATGGTCACAAATTACAAAAGATCATATAGTTTCTAAAATTCACTTAGCTAATCCACTCTTTGTTATTAATTGAAAAACTTCAGATTACTAAGGTCAAACTGAAGATAGACAAAAGCTCACAAATGTTAAGTAACATAATTTTAGATTAAAGGCCACATTTTGGAAGAAAACCAAAGTAGGCCTGCCTCTGAGCTTTATTTATTCTCATTGGTCTTTCAAATCATGTGGATTGAAGGAAGGGAACACACACATACACACACACAAGCTCGGTGTTTTATGTTCTTGTTTGAGAATGTGAAAAGATTGTAGTACTCATAAATCAACTTGTTGCTTTTCCCGACATCATATGATTCATAAATATTCAGGATCTTGTCCTTAAAATGGGTTTAAATAACACTGGATTGTGTTGTTGGAAATAATATTATCAAATCATTTTAAAGGCTGCACCAAGCCCTGTTTTTTATGAAGTGCTTAAGGTCCAGAAGTTAACAGTCTCCAAATAAAATTTTTTGGCTGACACACGTATGAAAAATTTTCTGTACTGATCACCGATGCAAGACAACCATGAATCTATCAATCATGGAGTTAAAAGGCTCTGTCGTATAGCACATTTATTACCCAGTGTAACAAATTAGTATTACCATTCCTCCATGAAATACAAACTCATTTCCTTAAACTGCTATTGTACTGAATGCCAGGGTCATAAATGAGCTGAACACAAATTGATTTGCATGTAATAACAGTGGCAATAAACCTTTCCTGGTTCATGCAATTTTCCCCATCTGTTAACAAAGAACAAGTTTAGGATCTATTATTATTCCCAGAAGGAGACTTACCCAGCTGGACATCTATAACACTTGGCTGATTTTCCATGGGGAACAATGGCTTGGGAGGCTTGTCTGTGAGTAAAGCTAAAAGAGAAAATGAAAGAAAGTAATGGAAAATTGAGATAAATTATAGGGTAAAGATGACTCTATCATGTATGATATTTAATGTTTGTAGACTTGATGGTGTGTAAACATTTATTAGACAGTGTTCATACTTGGGCTGTTACTCTAGCCATACAATATCCATTTCCCAGCAAATTTAGAGCTCCATTGATTAACTTAAAATAGGATATCAGCACAGCTATATATTCCAACACATTCAATCAAATGGACTGCTTATTTTGGATGCATATTCATACACTTGTATATGTCAAGAAAAGTAGATTGAAAAATTAAAATCATAGAAACACTAAAATTCACATATTTGCTTTGTGGCACTAAATAGTCAAAACGAATTACAGTAGATTTCCTGTAGCATAAACCTTGTAAGAGTCCAAGTCATCCCCATTTTTGCCCTAATCTTCAGTAACACAAGACAATACTGATAGCTCTTTAGGCACTAGTTTTAAAAAGTCAGCCTCTTTGGATCTCTGTGAGTTCAAGGCCAACCTGGTCTACAGAGCAAGTTCCAGGACAGGCTATAAAGCTACAGAGAAACCCTATCTAGAAAAACCAAAAACCAACCAAACAAACAAACAAAAGTCAGCCTCTGTTGTCTACCAAGTTTTGTCTTAATAGACAAGGAATTAAAATATTCTTCTTTGCCTCTATTTATGATCTAGGACTATTAACACTAGATTAACACAACAAAATAAGAAGAGAATAAACCATAGTATGATATAATGAAACATTGTAGTACTCAAGCAGTATATATATAATTGATGTGGAGAAAAGAGAGGTCAATGCTGGCTGAAAATGTTGAAGGAATTTTTAAGTAGGGACTTTGATGTCAATGTAAAACTTAAAGGACAAAATAAAGGACGTTAGTGATGAGACTTATCAAGAATGATGTATGTATGAAGGAACCACCTGATGAGAAGGAATTGAATGGGTCTTGTGAAGAACCACTTGTTCATGGAAGGAACAATGCAAATTGGAAATGACACTACAAAGATAGGGAAGGACTCAATTCTGAAGGGTTTTAAGAAATATGCCAATGGATTGGGACATGATATGGTACGCTAGAACGTCATTAGTGATTCTTGGACTCAAACGTCAACTGAATCTAATGATGGTGGCATGTGGGATGTTCTGGAGTACAACAAAAGTGAGTGAGAAAACAGTACTAAAGGCAAGGCAGGGTAAAGCAATGAGTAAGACCACGAGTCTGGGAAAACGAAGAAAAAAAAGAAGAAGAAACAAATCTTAGAGGCAATTAGAAGAAAACAGAAGAGGAAAATGTCATATGTATTGTTGTCAGAAAGATGGTCTTATCTCATCCTATTATTCATATATTGAATTCACTTAAATTACTACTCTTTTCATGTCTTGCTTAAAATATATAACTACATCTTGCCTCTTTAAAATGTTTTATAGGTCACAAGAGGCATAGCTATGGGGTAGGTTACAAAAGATAATAATTAAATCATAATTAATTAACCATTTGGGATATCTCTGCTGATGTGAAAAGGGTCTATCTCAGCATTGAATGTTGATTACAGGGGGACTATCTCAGTGTTAAGTGTGGATTACAGGATACGTACAGTTATAGAAATAAATGATCATGATGAGAATCTCAAAAATGCTTCTTGATAACCAAAAATATATCAGAAATATATGTAGAAAATATATTTACATTCTCTTTCTGCTTTATTTCCCTGGTAATTTCCTTCCCTCAATCTTGATGTTTTTATTCTAACTCTATCTTTGTTCTTGATGTTTTCCTTTTAACCCCTTCTAACGCTATCTTTATTCTTTTCCTTACAGATTATATATCCCAGTGAAATCTTTAAGGCAAAATAAAAATTACAATGTGGTTACATTCTACTTTTCAAGTGAATGATTACAATGAGTACAAGTAAAAAACATGTTTTCCATATTCTTTACATGATTAAACATTTTACATATTACAGGTAAAAAATAAATTATTCCAAGAACTCATGTACATTCATACCCTAGCAACTCGTTATAGATTAACAGTGTAGGCAAGCAAGATATTCTCTTACTGGCAGGCTGCATTTTGTAACTACAAAGAAAGCAGCAATCACTTTATTGCTTATCTTGAAAGGTAAACTTATAAGGAATCTTTCTTTTTTGTATAGGCTCAATGACCTTTATTTATGGCTAGAATCCACTTATGAGTGAATACAT
>LOJH01025429.1:2292-18749 GCA_001685095.1 Ellobius talpinus
GTGTGTGTGTGTGTGTGTGTGTGTGTGTGTGTGTGTGTGTGTGTGTAGATGTGGCCCCACTCTGGGAAGGGTTAATATGCAGCCAGGCTGCCTATGCTCAGGGCCTCAGACTGGCCCAGGAATGGGAGGGGTGGACCTGGAAGGTGGAGCAGGCTTGCCTTGCACCGGCTGCCTTCTCCCGACAGGAGTAGGCACGCTTGCCCAGCCGGTCTGAGAATGGTGAACTCAAGTTGCCTTTAGGAATGACTGCAAGGCCCACACCTGGAAACCCCCCTCCCTACTCCTCCAAGGCAGGTTGCCTCTGGGAGACTCTACAGTCATTAGAGGAATGAGCCAGGAGTGAGCCATTCACCAGCTCACCAGCACTTGGGAGAGAGCAGCAGGATGGATGTGGTCGAAAGCCTTCTTATGAATGGGAGCAACATTACTCCCCCCTGTGAACTCGGCCTGGAAAATGAGACTCTTTTCTGCCTGGATCAACCTCAACCTTCAAAAGGTAGGTGTTGGAAGCTGGGACTGGAGTTCAGAAAATTACCGAGTCAAGGAGATAATAGCAACAGCAAGGCTGGCTAAAATGTACATACTGTGTGTGAGTGTGTGCGTGTGTGTGTGTGTGTGTGTGTGTGTGTGCATGCAAAATCCCTGGGAGAAAAAGCTAAATGAAGTTGTATGTTCAGAAGTTTGGATAAAAGAGTAAGAGAAATGTCCAGTCGAATATTCTTATTATTCCCACAAGAGAGTTGGGGACCCATGCAGGATTGGGGGGGTTGTGACAACAGCATAGAAGAGCTGTGGGAAGAAAAGGGTGCCAAGTGTGGAAGCTAGGACTCCCAAGCATTACAGAAAAGCTATTGTCAGGGGTAGAGGTTGCCTTTTCTTAGGGGAAACCCAGCATGAAGAGGCGATTAAAGCAAAATAATGCTTAGCCTCAGGGAAAGAAAGCCATCACCATTCAGGAGCATTGTCCTTAGGAAAAACTGCTCTCCTGTGTGATCTGTTGACATGCCAACCTTTGGAAAAAAAAAACAATTGGATTGTCCTGTGCCTCCCTGGGTTTGTGTCTGCAATGCAGCCTGTACAGGAATACTCAGGTTCAGTGATGCACACCAGTGGGGGACATCGTCAGAAATGACCACTCCCTTGGGGGGTGGGGGCAGCTAAGGTCTTATCAGTCCACCCTCCTAACCCCCCATGCCTCCAACTCTTCCCCGTTCCTCTGCAGAGTGGCAGCCTGCTGTGCAGATTCTACTCTACTCCTTGATATTCGTCCTCAGTGTGCTGGGGAACACACTGGTCATCACGGTGCTGATTCGGAACAAGAGGATGCGGACCGTCACCAACATCTTCCTGCTGTCCCTGGCTATCAGCGACCTCATGCTCTGTCTCTTCTGCATGCCCTTCAACCTCATCCCCAACCTGCTCAAGGATTTTATCTTTGGAAGTGCTATGTGCAAGACCACCACCTACTTCATGGGTGAGTCGCTGCCAGTGGCTGTTGACAGGGCTCTTCTCACACCCTGCTTAGACAGCCACAGCAGAGGGGCCCTGCTGGGTTCCTAAACACCAAGCATCTGTCTGGCTGGGCCCATGTACACAGACACAGCATTCTCTTTACAGTCCTCCTACTTGCTGGGAAGTGTGTGTCCGAAGTTGATACAAAAACACAGGGAAATGGAGTGGGCTTGCCTCTTTGCGGAAGGACAAAAATTCCTAGGTGACATCAGGTCACTCTATACCTTTCTGGTGGCAGATGGTTGTATTCCGATTAACTCCCAGCTTGGGTCAGGGTTTCTTGGAATGGAGCAGGTGCATAGGATCAGGGCTTTTTGCTGTTGTTCTGTGACAAATGGAGACTGTTTCGAACCATTTCAGCTCAGTCTAGCTTCTTCTGTCAGGATTCACTCCCCAGATTATTCGCTCAAAGCATGAGGGCATATTAGGCCAGTGGTGTGTGTGTGTGTGTGTGTGTGTGTGTGTGTGTGTGTTCCTAAGGACCATGGATTACGAAGTAGTCCCTGATTGGTTTGCTGCTTATACCAAACATAATGACGGTTATAACAAACCCCACAAAGCTACTTTTTAGTACTTTTCATGTGCCAGATATTTTGCTGAGCACTTTTAGTTCCATGATCTTGTTTCTCAACCACCTGGTAAAGAACTGTCATCAACTCTCCCCTGTCTCACAAAGTCAGGGGAAGTATGGCGGCTGGGGTTTGAACCGAGATTAGCAGGCACCACAGTAGTGAGCTCAGGGCTCAGCTTGCTACCTGCTATAGCTCTCATAACCCTAGACAGAAACATGTCCCTTGCTCCTCTCTGTCTGTCACACTGCCTTGTCCCTTGCCCAGTCTGAGAACCAACTAGGAAGAGGGTGAGGTGTGTGTGTGTGTGTATGTGTGTGTGTGTGTGTGTGTGTAGGGGATATTTGATTATGACCTAAACTGTATAAAAACAGACAGTGCTGAGTAGGAGTAGGGCAATCTTCTGAGACCAGAGAGCTTTTAAAAACCTTTATTTTCCCCAGCTGAGTGTCCAGGATCCACAGGAAGACACAATGATAATGAATCTCTGACCCTCAAGCCCCCACATTAGTGACCAAGAATGTTTCATCTGTGTTCAAGGCCCTTGAATATATTCTAAAGCCTTAAAAATGACAAGGATCATGGTTAGGTCATGAAGTATTGCTCTGAGCTCATTAACTTCTGGGGTCCATCTGCGAGCATCCGACAGACACAATGCTTGAGCATCTTAGCCAGGGAGGAGAGTTAAGAGAAATGCTCACAGAGTCACGTGGCTCTGACGGCCATGGACTGTTGTTTGCCCTGAGGCGCTCCATTCTGTGCTGTGTGAATTTCACCTCAGAACAGTTTTAATAGCCAAAATTAAACAGCAAAATAATTCTGGGATTATTTGGAATGTCACGATAGCTTACTTTGTTAAATTTACTTTTTCTTGTTGTTTGGTATTGGTTTGGGGTGTGAGGTGAAGTGAGAGGCCTGAATGGAGTTCAGTATGTTGTCTTGACTGACCTGGAAACTTACTGTGTAGCTAGGTGGCTTTGAACTTGAGGTGATTCTCTTGCATCTGCCTCCCAAGTGGTAGAATTACAGGCATGCCCCACCATGCCCAGGGCTTGGTTGAATTTTTAATTCTGGTGATTTAGATCCTACCCTCTATTTTGTGATATCTTTGACAATACTGCTCACAAAACCCATCACACACCTGTGTGTGGCATTTGTGTGTGGCAGGGGTGGGAAGATGTGATTGACAGTGAGTTTATAGTGACAGTGGACCCATTGTACGGAACACACTTACTGGGCCTTAGAGCTATGCTTCCAATTCTACATGTCATAGACTCTTCAGTAAGACACAGTGAGTGAATCCCACCCCAAAAAAGGCTTTACTTAAAGGTATTAGAAAAAAATACATGGTTACTATCTATCCTGGTAAGTACTGATGTTTTAGGACGTCAAGTTTTGACTGTTCCCAAGTCTGTTGGTAACAGCTAATTGGTGACAGTTCTCAGAGCAGAAGGCTCTAAAGTGAGCTTAAAAGATAAAATATTACAGTAAGCACACACTCCCAACACCATCGGGAGAAGTGGGGACTCCTTTGGACTGCGTGCGTGTGAATGCATTAGAGCAGACACGATTCATCTCTCTCCTACTCTAAGCGCTAAACACACCCGCTTTATAAAACACGAAGGCTGGATGGCTGGAAAGACCTGCTTCTCCCACCCACATAACCCGTTAGTTCATCCCAGAACCTCTTTTCAGTTACCTTTTCTTACTTTGCAGTTTTTCAACAGATAGTTTAAATTTGAAAATGTTTCTCTATTTTAAATTGTGTATTAGAAATTTCAACACCCCAGTGACCTTTTGACATCATGGAGTCCTTGACAAATTTTTGCCTTCTAAGACCTACTTAACCACATATGGTCATGATCAAAATTAGAACTTTTCTCTAGGTTTCCAAAAAGCCCTTCTGTGGGATGGCAGTTTATTTTTAATCCCCGTGTTTATTAATTAATGAGTACCTTCAGCCCAAGCTGGAGTTATTTTGCAATCAAAGCTCAATAAACTTATCTGAAACTGGGCAGTGAGATGTGTTGGCAAATACACATGCTTAACTGCCTTAAGTCCTTTTCAGAACAAAGCTGGCACTAAATCATCTTTCAAAAATATACATAGCATTTCTTTACCCCTTGAGCATTTTCACACGGTACTAAACTTCAGCTCTGATACACTTAAGCTAAATCAGAGTCAACGCCTGAGTAACTTCCGTGTTACCGTCTATGCTCTTTCCCAGGCACTTCCGTGAGTGTTTCCACCTTCAACCTGGTAGCCATCTCTCTGGAGAGATATGGCGCCATCTGCAGACCCTTACAGTCCCGAGTCTGGCAAACGAAGTCCCATGCTTTGAAGGTCATCGCTGCCACCTGGTGCCTCTCCTTTACCATCATGACTCCGTACCCCATTTACAGCAACCTGGTGCCTTTTACGAAAAATAACAACCAGACGGCAAATATGTGCCGCTTCCTGTTGCCAAGCGATGCTATGCAACAATCTTGGTAAGGCAGTGCTTTTGAGGGATGGGAACACCCTGCCAGATGGCTGCGGGCAGGTGGCCTGGAGGCTTGCTAAGGAGGGTCCTTTTCTATCACTATTCTTTGACAGTTTCATACATTTATATAATGAAGTTTAGTTGTCTGACCCCTTTCCCATTTCCTCTCCCATCCACCTCCATCTCTGGCTGAACCCCCTTTTCCCCCAACAAGTTCTCCTCCTGCTTTCATGCCTTCTTTTTCTACGTGACCCACAGAGTCAAATTAGATATCCTTACAGAGCTGAATAGGAAGTTATTTACTGGATCATGGACATCCTACGAGCGGTTACACCACTGAGGGAAAAGCTCACAGTCCAGAAAGTTAGAGGCCCATAGTCCCCCAAGTGTGGGGCCTCAGGGACCCCCTGAGGAGGGTCATTCTAGTTTGACAGGAAGAGTACACAGTGGGAAACCAAGATCCTCAACACCAGTTATAGATGAAGTGATGTTGGCATGTCCATTTCACAGATAAGGAAACTGACTTAGAGGTTCCAGAGTGGCTAAACCCAAAAAGCTAGGAGGGGCCAAAGCCTCTCTCTGTGCTTAACCACTACGCTTAGGCATCAACATGATCCCCAAGGAGTTCAGACTGGCTGGCTTACAGAGTTATGACTTTCTAAGGAATTGATGAGAAACCAATATCCAAAATCTTATGTAGCTTTTTCCAGTATTTTTAAAAATATTAACCTCTTTGTATGTGTATGTGTGGGGGTACACATGTGCCAGCATGCATGTGTGGAGGCCGGAGGACAGCTACAGCTTGAAGGATTACTTCTATCACGAGGGTTCTAGGAATTAAACACGGGTTATCAAGCTTGGTGGCAAGTGCTTTTACTAGCTAGGCTATCTCGACACCTGATTCCTAGTGTTTATAAACAGTGTTTGCCCAGAACAGCTTACCAGAAGAGAAGATGTTCCAATGCTGGTTCATTTGCTTACTGGCAAAATAGCCTTGGGGAAATTTGCTTAGCCCCTTGAAGCACCAGTTCTTTATCTCTAAAGGAGTTAATAATATGGATTTTTTTCTAAATCTGCATTATTGGACAGCTATAAGGTTCAAATAAGAAGTCATAAAAATATTTTTAATGAAAAGATGGCACCAATGTGGGTTACATTTCCTAATTATAGGGCTGTTTTAGAAACAGAATGTAGACATTCCAAATTGGCTAAAATCCCAGATCATGCTTCCTTGCCCTCTTCCTTTCATTTCAAACAAGCAACATGCACACAAAACAGCATTACACTGCAAAAGAGAAGGCTATCCAAGACTTATCAAAACACGTCCAATTGCAATGAGAAATGGTCCAGCCACTGTTTGCCTCTGACAACTGTATGGTCTAATTTGTAGCTTACACATGCCAGACTGCAAAAGTGATTTAGGGACCAGACTCACAGAGCAGGAGGCTGTGAATCCTCAACCCCAACTGTGTTTAGAGAAAGCATAGCTCGATCCTTCCAGGCATAAGACTTTGTGGGCCACCAAACCAGCTTCGCAGCGGGATGGAGAATGGATACTTAGGAGGATTTATGGGTGGTGAGTGCTACATTTGGTAAAACTGAAAGATTTTCCATGGTTTCTGACCTAAGCATCTAATGACTCCCATTGTAGAGTCAACAAGTTGTGTAGCCTGTTGTATGTCATAGGGTTCAAATCTCACCTCTGCTATTAGTTGTGTGACTTCGGGCACATTAATCTCTTCAAGGCTCAATTTTTTCCTGTCTCCAAAGGTGCTCAAATAATAGTAATTACATTAAAGGTTCTTATGTGAGTTAAAATGAGACACACATTTTAACTCACATAAGAGCTTAGCCTTGGCTGTAGAACCCAGCACTAGTACTCATTGGATGGGAAGTATTTTCATATTTATTATTTCAACACCTTGGACAGCCACACCATATTCTCCCATTATTTTTTAAAGGCTTCATTATTTATTTATTGCTCATGTTATTCATTTTTATAAAGGGTCTCACTGTGTCACCCAGGCTAACCTCAAACTCCTGGACTTGAGCAAGCCTCCTGCCTCAGCCTCCCGAGTATCTGGAGCTGTAAGGACACACCACTTTGCCAGTTTTGCCGTTAGCCTTGAACGTGTTTGTCAATTTGGAGCATAGAATGATGCCATGTTTTCCCAACTCAAGTAGTCTTCATATCCACTTTAAAGAGAGTGAGAAGTAAACAGGTTCTAATGACCTGACCTCCAGACACGGAATTTTCAAGGACGTTAAACACTAGAAATGAATGGGTCTGCTCAGACCAGCTGCCCCTGCCTCATTCTTGCCCATCAGAACTTGAAGGTCCAGAGTCGCTGGTGATTAGATTTCTTTTAATTGTATTAGGCAAACATTCCTGCTACTCATCCTGTTTCTCATCCCCGGAATTGTGATGGTGGTGGCCTATGGGCTGATCTCTCTGGAACTCTACCAAGGAATAAAATTTGACTCTAGCCAGAAGAAATCTTCTAAAGGTAACTCTCTTTGGACTTGGTGTTTATTCCAAAAGAACTCAAAAGCTAGATAGACTAAATAAATAAAAGTTAACTAGAAGGACTCAGAATATATAGAGCATGTGTTCAAGCCTTGGGGTCATAGGAAGCCAGGAGACCCAGTTTCTCTAGGTCCACGTTTGTAAAATGAGGAGACATTTCTTGGTGGGGTCGTGGGTGGAATCAAAGGAGAACATGCTCACATGACTGCTGCATACAGAGGGTCCTGTCCCCCAGGCTTACTGTAATGTAAACACTTAGTAGATAGCCTCTGGTGATTCTGTTCTGCGTGTGGCATTGAGACATTAGGTCCACACCCTACAAGCCCAGCTTTTTGCTACTCATTCCTCACCCTCAATGCTGCCTCCCTTCTAGAGCCCACTGAAACTGTCCCCAACACCTGTGTTGACATAACTTTTTCCTGCTCTCCCTGCCTCCTCTCTTGGTTCCTTACTATGTAGATAACGCAGTCTCGCTGGCTCCTGTTGACTTTCTCTGTTACTTGGAGTCCTCACAATAAAAGTAATCTAAACACTTAGCAAGCAAACAGGAAAGAAAGAACAGAGAAGAGTGTTAATATTTATTTTTTAATAAGTTTCAGCCTTACAATCTTTGTGTGTAGGAGTTTATTACTACTATAATTACTATATGTATGCATGATTTATATTTCGTTGTAAGGACAGACCTAGAGCAGACCAATACAGATATAAACAAGTACAGGCCTAGCTGCCTGTCCATTTCCCCAGTTCAAGTTCAGCTTGGCCTCCTGGACTGAAGGCATTAGGGTCTTCACTTCTTCTCTCTGGCATGACATGTCCTGAGCAATAAAATGATGTCACTTGCCCATGCAGAGAAGAAGCTAAGCAGTGGCAGCAGCCGATATGAGGACAGTGATGGATGTTACTTGCAGAAGTCCAGGCACCCACGGAAGCTGGAGCTTCAGCAGCTGTCTACCAGCAACAGCGGCAGCAGAGTCAACCGCATCAGGAGCAGCAGTTCCGCTGCCAACCTGATAGCCAAAAAGCGCGTGATCCGCATGCTCATCGTCATTGTGGTCCTCTTCTTCCTGTGCTGGATGCCCATTTTCAGTGCCAATGCCTGGAGGGCATATGACACCCCTTCTGCTGAGAGACACCTCTCGGGGACTCCCATCTCCTTCATCCTCCTCCTCTCCTACACCTCCTCCTGTGTGAACCCCATCATCTACTGCTTCATGAACAAACGGTTTCGCTTGGGCTTCATGGCCACCTTCCCTTGTTGTCCCAATCCTGGTCCCCCAGGGGCGAGAGGAGAGGTGGGAGAGGAGGAGGATGGGAGGACCTTAGGGGCATCACTGACCAGATATTCCTACAGCCACATGAGCACCTCTGCTCCACCCCCCTGAGCTATGATAGCTAGCCCTCTGCTGCAGCAGGAAGGGAGAGACCAGGGAGCAAGGAAGAAACGGAAAAGGAGGAAGAGGAAACTGGAGTGAAGGAGAAGGGAGACCCACTTCTCATGGGGACTTTTCAATGTCTGCTTTTCATCCTTCATGGAGTTCCACAAGGAACTTAAGGTGGGGTCATGAAAATGACAAGACATTTTCCAGTGTTCACCATGGAAGAAACCTCAGACCAGGGATAGGAGCCCCAAAAGGCTCATGCTACAAATACCACTGCCAAGTTCGTGGTGAAAATGGAGGTATAGATCCTGATGAGCTTTAGAATTTTCTGGAACACCCCAGGTGAGGTCTCTCCATAGTGACATGCTGCTGTGCTGTTTCTTCTGCTCATGCAGAATTATAGTCACCACTTTCCATCCCAGGGAACCCATGGCTACTTCCCATACATATTACAGCTACACACCTCCTCATTGCCACTAAGGGCAGGTGAAGCACACCTCCTCTGGCCACTCCTCACTATGGGACTAGTCTGACTCTTTTAAATCTAGAGGTTGGTCGAGAACATGCAGAGGTATAAGTTCCCATCATGATCAGAAAAGCAAAAAGAGTGTGTCTAAAAGACAGGTTTTTGAATTTTTATTTCCTCAAAGGGAAAAGCATGCAAGGCCAATAGCCCGAAGGTACATTTTCTGCTATGTCAAGGTGCAGAAGAGAAGGTGACCTGTACCGTGTGACTTCTCCTTTGTACCTTAACCCCACAACATTTATTAAACCTCAATGTAATTTATTCTGTTCACCTATACTTCCTCTTCTCCAGAAAGACCTCCAGGTAGGAAGGGGAGTTGTATTTACCTGGACAAGGGTGGAAAAATGTATAGTCAGGCCCCAAAGGAAACTGACATGCTGGGACTCAGTTCACAGGTAACTTGGAATGCCAAAAGTGTGTATGTTTTTATTACCATCTATGTAGTTCTTGATAATTGGCTCACTGTGTGTGCGCGCTCGCATGTGTGTGTGCAGATGTGTGTGTGTGTGTGAACTGAACATATATGGTCACCTTCTCTGTGTGTTAAAAACTTATCAGTGGATATTGAAATTCAGCAAGTGTTACCATTCTTCCATAAAAGTTGGAGTTTTGTGTGAGCTTTCTTTGCAAAATTAGTGCTGAAAAACATTTAGCTCTGAGAACTGTGTTTAAAAATAGAAATAATTTATACATTGAGACACCAGGAAGAACATTTCTAGAGAGCATGTGCCAATGCAATCTACCAATACACACACTCTCTCTGTCTCCGTCCCTCGCTTTCTTCCCCGTCTCTCCTTTTCTCTCCTTTCCCTCCCTTTTTTCCTTGAACAACGCTGTCATGTCTCCTTAATAGGTTTAATACAGACCTTCTCAATAGAAACAGTTTGGATGCACATTCAGAAAGTAAAAAGTACACAAAGAAAATGAAATATGAATCAAGGAAAGTCCGTTGCTGTGCGCTGCCAATTAGCCAAGGAATGGGCGTTCTTCTCCCTTCCATAAGGCCGCAACTGCCCAGTGACCCAGGCTGCCCTGCGGAAAAGCGAAAAGAAGACTCGCAGGGGCTGCTAAGGCTCCTGATGTTCTAGAATTAGACACACTGTGCATCTCACAGTGGTGGGTGTGCCTAATGGACTGCACTAAGGAGAAACAGCTGAGCACAGAACTGCCCGCCACACCCAACTTGTCAAGCCAGACTATTCCCTCTTCAGACTCCAGTCTTACATGAGGAACTATCGTCACCTTCTCAGTCAACGATTTTAAAGTCAGAAAGCAGAGTCAAAATTGCAATGATAAAAGATGTAAGAGATTAAAAAATGTCTGTGATACCTGAGTAGGTCTTACAGTCTATATACTTTTCCTGCCTAAATAAAGACTTGGACTCTCTGACAGTATTAGGAAATAAATGAAGAAAAGTTATGACCCCCCCCACTCATTATTAGGAATCTCTGGGGTTTCTGACTTAAAAACAAGATTCTAGGATTTAGTTAATAAAAATACAGCTATGCAGCTAAAGTGTACTTTTGGATAAGCCAGCTGTTTTCAACCTTCCTAATGCCCTGACCCTTTAATACAATTCCTCATATTGCAGTGACTCCCCCAACCATAAAATTACTTTCATAATTTCATCCTACTTTATAACTATAATTTTGCTACTGTTATAAATCATAATGTAAATCTGTTTTCCAATGGTCTTAGGAGACCTCCGTGAAAGGGTCAGTCAACCCCAACAGGGTTGCAACCCACGTATTGTGAAACACCCTTCTAGACAGTAATTTTCAGTTTTAAGTGTATCTCGTACACTGAAAGACATCCTATATTTTATCTGCCAACCCTACGTTTGAAATATTTTAAGGCAGGCAAAAACATAAACAAGATTTCACACACACACATGGTGATAAAATGCTTTTGCTGATTAAATTTCTTGGAAAATCTTGTCACCTAGTAGAAGCTGAGAGATGGACGCAGGGGGCTCTTACCTTCCAGAATCTGTGATGAGATTTGCAAAGGTCTGATTTTACTGATGAATTTTTTTCCCCACATAATGCTATTCTCGCATTTTGTTAAGTCATCTTCCTTTGCCTCGTGTTAAACAAGATTACTGATGTGAACATGAATTCAAGTTAAGGAAACAAATACATGGGTATCCTGGTATTTTAGAGTCTTCTAGTAGCATTGCTCCAGCAGCAGCGTAAAACACTGGAACACTGGCATTGAGAGCTGTGTCTCAGCGCCTGGTGCCCCAAGAGCCACCATAAGGTCTCCTAATGAGCTTGAAGTGGCAAATGGGCAGTACCTGTATAGCTAGGGTTTGGTTGCACATGTCCCTGTGTGCTTAACAGGTGTCTCTCCACTTAAGCAAAATGTCATTGTCATGAGTTAAGTGAAGACAGCTGCTGGATTTCCGCTGCATCTTCTTCCTGTGTTTTGCCTACTAACCCATGTACCGTGAATGTTTAATAAATGTTATGTCTGACTTCCGTCATGCCTCTTACGCTTTCAGTGGTCGCTCCATCCATCCACTGCTGTGCTCCTTAACAAGGGGGAGCTCACTCTTGAGGGAGGAGAGCAGAGCTTGGACAAGACTTTTTTCTCTTTGTATGACTCCACCCCAGGTTCTCATGGGTGACCGTTTGCCGTATTCTCCCTCCTCTTTTCCTTATCCCCACAGTGCAAGTGGGTACAGAGAGTGCATATAGCCCACAATGTTTCTGATGGGTGTGTCTTGCCTAGTAACGGTGCTGAGATACAAGTAAACAAAGGTTAGGAACCACTGGATCCTAACATCCCTCTGCTTAGTTCCCCTAGCCCTCATTTCATTTGAGAACAGTGAAAACCTTGCCCACTTTCCAACTCTTGCTGAAGAATCCAGTCCACTCCTGTAATCAAAGCTCCCATGGACCCCTTGCTATGCCCCCACTCATTTGCTTTCCTATAGAACCCCAGTGGCAACCCACATGGAGGCCCCCTGGCCCATGCTGCTTCTGCCAAATCCCTGGCTCTTGACTCTAAGTGCATTACTTCCCTCTCTCTTGGATTGGACGTCTTTGACCTCTCTGGTGTCCTGGCGCCTCTCTCAGATAAACACAGCTTCCTGGTTTCCAACAGTGTTCTCACAGACCAGGGCCAGACCCACCACTGCACACCCCACCCACCCCAGCCCTTTAAGGCACAGCCTGGGTGGGTCACATGTCCTTCTTGCACAGGAAGAGAGGTCAGACAGGAGCACATATGCCATGCCCTTCCTTCTGGCACACGATAGTTATTACCATCCCAAGTGTCTACCACACACACAGCAAGGGCAACTCCCTACAGAAGACAGAAGATGGAGAAAAGTTAGCACAACCACAGCATATTACAGTGTCCAGTAACTCTTCCAGGGTATGAATGGAGGAGTGAATGGATGGATGGGTTTGAAGAAAGTCTTTTCTCGATGCCGGTTCTTCCCTGGCTGCTTTGGGAGGCTCCCTCTTCACACTCAGGTTCCTGCAGTATAGATGTGCGCTTACATTTGATCCAAGACAGAACCACCGGCGAAGTCAAGGTCTGTTTTCAGTTGTACACAGTGTCCAGGAAATCTGGCTTCAGAGCTCACTGGCCATAAAAAGCTTCTTCTGGAGTAATGAAGATAAAGTACAGAGATCTGTATCCAAGTTGAGTGGCTGTCCCTAGCTTGCTGTGTGGCCCTGCGCAAGCCATACCCATTCCCAGGAGGTCAGTTCCTCTTGACGGGTGGTGGAACCATGTGTGATAATGTGTGACCCAGTAGGTGAGGGTCTGCTATCTTTTTCGTATCCCACGCCCTCCCTAACTTCACTGGTTTCACACTCCCTTTACAAAGGGGAAGCTTCTTGGTGCCCAAGCATACAATTGTCTCTGCAGAAGCCTGTTGGGGAAAGGAATAAAGGAGTCTAAATAGATTCCTAAGGGGGATGAATGAACACTTGTTACATATGGCTTCTCATTTAAATCTCCAAATACCATGTGTGACATGTCATCTCCCACGTTTCAAAGTGAAGAAATTGAAGCATAGAAGGGCAGGTAACATGTCCGAAATCAGACGGCTGACAAATGACAGAGGCAAGGGTCATCCTTATTTTAATTCCATCATGGGCTGGCAAGGTGGTTCAGCTTGTAAAGACGCTTGCTGCTAAGCCTGATGACCTGAGATCTCTTCCCAGGACACACACTGTGGAAGGGGAAGACCGATTCCCACAAGTTGTCCCCTGCCCTCCACAAGTGTACACAAAAAATAAACAAATAAGAATGTATGAATTCCACTAGGAGGCTGTTGGCACTAGATAGCACACACCTTTAAATAATCCGTAGGCAATGATTTTATTGCTGCCAGGTTTGTAGACATTTTCTATAATCACCACAAAAGAAGCAAGTCCCTGTTTCTTCCTCCTTCTCCTGCCTCCCTGTGGCACAGGCCTCGCTCTGAGATCCCTGCATGAGGAAGATTTGAAAGCTGGACCTCCACATTTCTGTCCTGGACACACCAAGCCCTGACTTCATTTTTAGGAGTAAAACACACTCTACCACTTCACAAGAAAGCCAAGAGACAGTATCAGTAAATGAGTTTTAGCCTCGTTGGCAAATACCAGCATTATACTAAAACAGATCTGTTTTCTTGGATTCTCTAGAGCAAAGATAACCCGAGACCAGGCTTTCCATCAGCCATCAGAGTAAAGCTTCCTAGTTTCCCCTTCACTCGTTACCTTTTTGCCAAGTCCCCCTCTCCCAGTGACATATGGAGTCAGGAGGATTCGTGGATCTACCACACCCTCAAGCCAATGGGGTTTACAGTGAAGATCTTTGCCACATCCCAAACCTCTTCTTTTCCTGATTTTCCCTAATTGCCAATGGCATTCTAAACCCTGGGTTCTCAAGCTCAAGATCTGGAACATTTCTAAAAATCAGTTAACAAGAAGAACTCAGACTCTGGAGTTAGACTGAGTTCCTATCTAGGTCTAACTACCTGTGGGAGATTTACACAGCCTCCAAGTCTGCAGTATTTGCAGGTTTTGCAAGACTTAAATATGTTAATGAGCCACATCCCCAACTCCCAGGAAGCCATGCATTTTGAGTGTTCATTACCAACTCTCCAGAAGCATAAACAACTGTCACTTGCAAGGCATCCTAAGATCATGGGAGCCCTACACTGGTTCCAGTCAATGAAGTGTGCAGAGCAGTTCCTGGGGCTTCTGGGTTTATTGGTCAGTATCGGCTGCATTATGCTTCAATAACAAATACCTTCAAGTCTAGCACTGTGTCATAAGGTAGAGACTTCCAAACATGTTTGAAGAACAAATCTCTCATATACAAAGAATGGAACTAGGTTGATGGTTTTCACAACTCTATGCGAGGGAGCCCTCTTTCCCCAAAGAAGTTCTGTGTGGAGATCCAGAATGAGAAAGCGGTAGCAGGGCAGTTGCCTAGAGGAAGTAATGGGCCCTTATCTTCCCTTGACATTCTGGGGGAGGTAGGGGGAACCCTGGGTTCTATAGGACATATTTTGAAAGCCATGAATGCACAGCCACTTGGGGCCCATAATCTGTGACTCTAGGGCCTGCAATGTCAGGAGAAACCAGTGGCTTCAATTAAGCTTTGTCACATAAGATCAGGACTTTAATTTCCAGACATGCCCTACCCTGGATCCTGCTGACGGAGAAGGCCACCTTCCACTGAAGTCTACTGTTTAGACTCTCAGCACATCATCTCAGCACTCCTGGCATCGTAACAAAACTTTCCCTGCATGGTTTCCTAAAAGAGAGATGTTGGTCCAGTGCCTAGGAGTTTGGTCGTCATTCAATGCAGTTGCCAGGATGGAGCCCTGACATCAGGAAGACGCCAGAGAGCTCTGCAAGCCAGCTATAGTGGCTGGAGTTTCCTAGCTTTCCCGAGTAAAACTAATAGACAAAATCAAGGTCCTAACCCGGGCTCTGCCCAGCACTGAGGACTGTGATTTCGTAGCTACCAAGCTAGCTACCTCTGGGAGGATTAACTGCCTCTAGCCTGAAGTCCCTCTCAGCTTTCTGTCATTATGACTCCTTGGCCCTGGAGGAAGCTTACAGAAGGCCTCTGTGAACTCCTCCCCTTGGGTGCCAGTCCTGGGCTCTGAGAGATGCTGGGATAGTTTGTGCAGCCAGCTCCCTTATGCAGGCTGAAATGGTCCCATATTATTCATATGCTGAAGTCCTAACTACTGATACCTCACTATGTGGCTATATTTAACAATAGAACTTTGCATGGCACCGAGGTATAATGAGGATGTGCTGTTGATGCTAACACAATGTCAAGAGAGAGCCATGTGGATAGAAAGCAAGATAATGGTCATCAATCACCCGGGAAAGAACCCTTACCGGAGACCAGATGGCGGCACACTGATCTTGAACTTACAGCCTCTGGAGTAGGAGGAAACAAATTTCTGCTACTTAAGCCCTTTGGTCTTTGGTACTTGTTTATAGTACAGTGGCCCTAGCAAGCCATGATTCCTCCCCTCCTTGAAGAATACAGAGTGCTTCCTACCAGCCCCAGATGGTCAGAGAAGATGGCAGCTCAATGATAATTCTTGCAGTAGGACATCTGAGCTGTGAGGCTGAACCTCACACCTGTTCCAAGCTCCTTCCTCCCTCAGTAGCCTCTGTGTTTCCCACCTGCTCTCTGGTCTCAGCAATGCCCCTCGGGACAGAAGAGCCAATTAACAAGTTGCTAAGTGAGAACTCCAAATGGGGTTCAGCTGAGCTGACAGCAGCTCCAGGGATGATGCCAACAGAACAGATCTCAAAACCTTAAAGCAGCAGCAAGTGGTTGCCTGGCACAGGGGTAGAGTTGCCAGACGAAACACAAAATGTCTCTAATGTGAATCGGAGATATGTGATCACTATATTAAAGCGTGTCCCAAGCAATGTGCTTTTATTTGCCCAACCTACAGGCCCTGTCTAGGGATTCTCAGTGAGCTATCAAGGGCAATAGAGAAAGCGAGCTGAGATAAAGCAGGGCTGAGATAAAGCAACCATCAACAGGCACTGTCCTGATGGCTGCACACAAAGAGGGGATGACAGACACAACCACCCACCATACTTGAGCCCATTGTTAAAGGGAGAAAAAGACTGTCCTGGGACCACGCATCTCAGCTACCATCCAGGCCTAGTGCCCTCTTTCTGGAGTCCAGTTAAAGAACCTCGGCTTTTCTATCTCCTATGGCTGCCACAAAGGTTCATCACGACAGTGACTCAAGACAGCATGGGTTCCCTATCTCATACTCTTGAAAGTCAGACTGATAACTCGGAGTCAGAAGGAAATTCCAGGGGAGGGTGTGTTCTTACCTTCTCTGGCTTCTTGAGGATGCCTGCATGCTCCGCTCTTGGCCTCTCCTCCTGCATCTCCAAGGCCCATGCTGCAGCATGATGGAGGAGGGTCATCTATGTTTTACTTTCATTGGTTAATAAAGAAACTG
>LOJH01025430.1:0-18749 GCA_001685095.1 Ellobius talpinus
GGTCTACAGAGCTAGTGCCAGGACAGGCTCCAAAGCTACAGAGAAACCCTGCCTTGAAAAAACAACAAAGAAACCCTGAGTGAGGTCGGCCACACTTCCACACTTACCAGGGAGGCAGTACGGATGGTGGCGAAGTGGTCCCGGTTACGGCAATAAGCCCGGCGGCGAGCAGAAGAGGTGGTGGAGGTGGGAGGGGCTGCAGGTGGTTGTAGTGGACCCGGGGTCATCTCTGGCTGGTAGGGATCATCATATAGGTTATCTGAGCCCTAGAAAAAGGGAAGAAAGAAGGGATGCCCAAAGTTCAGGTGCCAGTGAACCCCAGAGAGTTACCTAAGGAGACTCATCCAGGCTGAAATGAGAATAGGGACCTAGGCAGCTCCTCAGCAAAACAGCTCCGACTTGGCCTCTTGCCTACCAAGCTACTCAGGGTGAACTGCATACCGGTAGCCTGTGGATGATGGAGCTGTGGGAAGTGACTGTATGCTCCCCCTCCTGCATCATGGCCATCTCTCGGGCTTCAGGGCCTTCCTCTTCCTCTTCTTCCTCCTCTTCTTCCTCCTCTTCTTCCTCCTCCTCATTGTCTGAGGCATCTGCTAGGCTGTTGACTGAGCTGCTTTGGCTGGAGGCGCTGATGGACATGCTGGGCACCGAGTGGCTACTTTCTAGACTGGTTAGTGTCCCAGCTCGGTGCATGTAGGGTTCTGCTTCCTGCGAACAGGGTGTGAGCTGTTGGGCAGTGAAAGGGAAGGACAAGAATATGGAGTAGCACGAGGAAAGAAGGTGGAGACAGGTGGGGAAGAAGGGCCAAGCCCAGTATGGGGAGTTGTCAGGACAAGCTAGGTCACCTCCTCTTCCTCTGGGGCCTCAGCACCAGGGCCATTGGGTGCCTCTTGGAATAGTATCTTCTTCATCTTTCGATACTGCAGATTATCCAATTCCCGTACAGCATCCTTGGTCCTCTGGATTAGGTCCATGATGACTGTGGGTGGCCGCTCCCGGAGCACAAAGCGGTGCTAGGGAAACAGAACATCTGAGATCTGCTGTCAGTTCTCGCTATCCCTCTAGATCCCAGGCCTCTCAGTATCTCCTGGCCTGAGGCCATGCCCACCACAGCTGGATGCTCACCTCTGTCTTATCCCTGTTTCTCACAGTAACTGTCTTACTACCCCAACAGCTTCATTTCTCCAGGCATCACTGATAGATAGGTAAGGTATTCAGGAGACTCCAATCCAGTTTTGCTTACCAAAGGCTAAATACTTCTGGAGGTATCACATAACCTCTTCAGGCCCTCAAAAGTTACCCTTTAAAAAACCAGGAGGTCAATCTAGGAGTCTGATAGTCCCAACTAGGGCTTCTTAGAGGACACTTTGGGTCTGTGAAGGGAATGAGGTTTCTCCAGTTTGGAAAACTTAAAAACATCTCAGGGAAACCATACATTTATCCATGATCTTTGACTAAGAAAAATGTGAAAACAAATTACTACTTAAATTAAGATAGTTTGGCAGATAAAATCTAGCAAAACACAGGGGCCTTGAGGCATCAGGGCCTGGGGCAAAATTTATAAAGGAAGATTCCTGGATGAAGAATTGGGACTCACTGACCCATGTTTTCTGCGGCTCTACCAGCTACTGTTCCAGAACACTTAGGCCAGGGAGTGCTCACCTTCAGAAGAACCTCTGAGGTTGGTCTGTCTTGAGGGATTTTCTGAAGACAGGAGTCAACAAAATTCCGGAAGTACTCAGACCTGACATCCCAGGAAGAATGAGATAGAAGGCATGAGCCAAGCAGCTAAACCCCAGAACCCCTTGGCCCAAGAAGCCCAGTCCTCACCAGTGTCCTGACTGGAGAGCAGGGGACTCGTTCTGTGCAATGTGGTATAAGGCACTCATTGCATTCATGTTAAACAGTGGTGGCTTCCGCTCCGCTACAGAAAGGACAAAGGAAGAAGGTGAGAAGAGGTAGATGATCAGAAACTAGAAGGGAACTCAAAACAGCATGGGTTCAAATCCCATCTCCCTAGCTTCCTTCCTGCTTGACTTTGACCAATTCCCGATCCTGCTGAGTCTTAATTTGCTCTCAGTAAAATGTAATACCCATCCTATCTGCTGCACGTGGGCAGAGAAAGGATTAGAGAAAACAGCAAAAAGGCATAAGGAAGCGCACTCAAGTTATCAGAGAACAAAACCTACCAGTGTGGGAAAGAAAAAAAAACAGAGACATGTTCTGTGTTCAAGAAACTTCCAGTCTAAAATTAACTAAACAAGCAACACTAGACAGAGCTGGAAATGTATCTTAGTGGTAGAATACTTGCTTAGCATGTGCCAGGCTCTAGATTTGATTCCCAGACCATGAAAACAAACACAGTAACAGCAAGTTAACACTGTTAATTGGGGAGGGGACAGATAAATGGCCAGGAAACTAAGCAGAGAAGTTCAGAAAAGGGGATAATGGCAGTAGCTCTAACAGTGTTGACCAGGAACTCCTTCTAGCCCAGAGAAATGTTTTTATTTTGTTTTTTGAGACAGGGTTTCTCTGTATGTCTCTGACTATCTTAGAACTAGCTCTGCAGCTGGGCAGTAGTGACACACGCCTTTAATCCCAGAACTTGGGAGGCAGAGGCAGGCAGATCTCTGTGAGTTCAAGGACAGGCACCAAAGCTACAGAGAAACCCTGACTGGGGGGGGAGAAAAAGAAAAAGAAACACCAGCTCTGTAGACCCTGTAGACCAGGTTGGGCTAGAACTCATAGAGATCCAGCTGCCTCTGTCTCCCAAGTGCTTGGATTAAAGGCATGAGCCACCACCACCTGGTTGGTTAGCTGTTTTTGATCTAAATAGTGATTTCAAAAACTTACTTGCCAACAATAATTACAAGAATATAAATTTGCAGTCTTTAAGAACCAGATATGGGGGCTGGAGAGATGGTTCAGCAGTTAAGAGCTGTTCTTTCAAAGGACCCAGGTTCAATTCCCAGCATTCATATGGCAGCTCACAACTGTCTATAATTCCAGTTCTAGGAGATCTGACACCTTCACACCAATGCACATAAAAATAAGGTTAAATAAATTATGAAAAAAAGAATCAGATATGGTAAAATGGAGTCTCTATCCCTATATAACAATGAGTGGGAACTAATAGTAGTCCTCTATAGGAATGGTGGCCTCCAGCTTGTCCTGCCTCCCCCAACACTGATCCAGACACTGAGTACTGGCTGCCCTTTCTCCTTCCTGTCTTTTTTTCCTCCTTCCTGCCTTTCTGTTTTTTCCTCTCTCTACATTTCTTCCTTCCTTTCTTTTTAATAATTTATTTTTATGTGCACTGGTGTTTTGCCTACATGTATGTCTATGTGAAGATGCCAGATGCTCTGGAGCTGGAGTTACAGATAGTTTTGAGCAGCAATGTGGTTGCTGGGAATTGAACCCAAGTCCTCTGGAAGAGCAGCCAGTGCTCTTAACTGCTGAGCCATCTCTCCAGCCCTACTGGCTGCCATTTCTAATGAGGCTTTCAATAGTGGAGAACCTGTGTATCCACATCTCTACAAAATCTAGGAATACAGTAGACAGCTCGTCTCTATGACCTATTCCACACATTTCACCACCTGTCTGGCCATGGCCTCAGAGGGCACAAGTACAACTAACTCTCTGATGACAGGCACAAGCTCCTAACATGCTCCACACGGCAAAGCCCATGTAGGAAAGAGGAAGCAGAGGCTCTAGCCTGGTATAACATAGCTTTGGCTTAGGAGGCCACAGGAAGGCACTGAGGGTTCTGAGTAGGGAGTGAAATGACGCACCGAGCTTAGACAGACCTCCTTAGCATCAGTATATCACAGATTATAAAGCAGAGACTGGCTGCCAGGTGGTGGTGGCACACACCTCTAATCCTAGCACTCAGGAGGCAGATCTCTGAGTGTGAGGCCAGCCTCTGTGTGTGTGTGTGTGTGTGTGTGTTATGGGGGGTGGGTCTAGAGGGTAGACGACTGGTAGATCTCTGCAGGAAGCAATCAGTAAGAACTACTTTCTTGGACTGGTGTTGTGCTATAAGTCTTAAAAGCTTCACACCTTAGACAACTGCTTCGGTAGTGCAAAGAGAGCACCAACATGGCTCCGAGGCCTGAGGAACTCACTGGGTCTAACTTTTGGGACCTGTCAACTCACTCCTCTGCATTACACATGTAGTTCCAAAAGCTAGTCTCAGTTCCTCAGGCCTGCTCACCCTCTCAGTTTCTACAACACTGCTTTCTGTCTAGAACACTCTACCCTTGCATCTTTCTAGCAGTTCTTTGTCTTGCAGGTTTGTTTAAACATTTCTATTACACACAGGGCTTCCTTAGCCCCTAAACTAGGTTTTGGCTCTGTACCACTCCTGGAACTTCTACACTCTTATCCCACTGACAGAAAACATGCCTAGCTTTCCCTACTTGAAAGTTGCAGTTTTAACGAAGGCAGAAATTTTACCACTGTACCCCCAGAATCCAGCACACTGGGCACTTAAAACAAAATTAGAATCTAGGGAGTGGACAAGGGGCAAGAACTGTTAGAAAATTTTTAGGTATAAGAATTGGCAGGGGGCCGGGTGTGGTGGTACATGCCTTTAATCCCAGAACTCAGGAGGCAGGTGGATCTCTGAGTTTGAGGTCAGTTTGGTCTACAGAGCAAGTTCCAGGATACCCAGCGCTACACAATGAAACCGTTTCTTAAAAACAAGGTAGTGTTTGACAACTGCTTGTATCAGAGAAGCTCCAGGGTAGTCAAAATGAACAGGCACTGGGTCCATGGGATGGGATGGGGAGAGGAGGATAATCTGAGGAGATGAAGAGGACATCCTTACCCAGCTCAATACAGGTTATCCCCAAGGACCAGACATCCACTTTGCCATCGTACTGTCCCTCATCCATGGCTAGGATCACCTCTGGAGCCATCCTGGGAGGACAGTAGGAAAGAAAGGCTAACCACTGACCCAGATCGTACATGTCTTATTTCCAACATCTTCGGACTCTTTTCACCTACCACCTCTCCTCTCCCACTCACCAGTATGGAGTGCCCACAAAGGAGTTGGCAGGTGCCATGATAGATGCAGAGCCAAAGTCTCCCAATTTTACTAAGCCTGGTTCAGACAGCAAGATGTTTCCAGCCTTCACATCCCTGACAGAGGCAAAGGGAAGATGAAAATGCACCTCAGAAAAGATGTGGAGAGGCTTTAGTAAAATGAGGTCTGGTACAAAAGCCACCCCACTCCTAGCCCTGACACTGTCATACCTATGGATCATGTTGTGCGAGTGTAGATATGCCAGACCCTGAAGCGCCCCATGGGTCACGGCTGCAATCTCGACCTCCTGAAGGGGCTTCTTGTGTACTGTAGAAGGAAGTGAGGTAACAAACTGAGGGAGCCACAGGGGTGGAGTAGGCTACTTTCACAGCTTTCCTGCTTATCTTCTTCACCCCACTTTCTGGTTTACTTACCTTCTAGAAGATCAGAAGCTGAGCCCAGGCAATACTCCATCACCAGCTAAGGAAGGGTCAAGTGTTAGAGATCAGCAGGTTCTGGCCACCCCTGGCCCAGCTCCCTTGAGCAGAAACTCAAAACAGAGCTTTCTGGTTTATCTTCCACTCAGGCAATGCCAAAAGGGTAATGACAGAGAGGAAGGGCAGCTAGAGAAAACAAGAGGTGGTAGGAGAGTCTCTGGATTCAAGGCCTCCCTGAGAATGATTCCAAGACACCTACCATTGCTCCCATCCATTCAGATCCCTTTAAAGTCCCCTTCAGTCACCTCCTAAAGAACACATGTCCCTTGCAGCTTGTCAACTGTCTATGCCTCTCTGGATCAGCCTCTCATCCTGTGCCTATACAAATGCTTATATTTTTGTTTTTCTTTTTGATACAGGATCTCACAGTGTAGCCGTGGCTGGCCCAGAACTCACTATGTAGACCAGGCTGGCCTTGAACTCACAAAGAGCTACCTGTGCTTGTAGCCTCAGTGCTGGGATTAGAGGTGTGAGCCACTATGCCTGGCTCATGGTTTTCCTGAGGACTAATTTGGTCAGGAGAGAATTCCCACTTAGAAGGCTGGACCAGGAAAAGATGCAGCAGTTGTAGGTCGGCTCACCCAAGCTGTGTGCTCCCTCAGGTAACAGCCCCGGTACTGAATGGTATTGGGATGTCGTAGCTTCTGTAAGAACCGCACCTCCTTGATAATGTCCTGCCATTTCTAGGAGGACAAGAGAAGAGGGGGGTTACCTAGCCTGCATGTTGAGACTAGGGTCCTCTGCCCTCTCCACAACTTCATCTCAACAAACCCAACTAACCTCATTTGACTGCTTCCCACTATAAGACATCTTCTTGATGGCCACCACCTCACTGTTTCGGACATCCCGGGCCTAGAGGACCAGATTGGAGAATGGGAAAGATACTTTGGGCATGGTGTGGAGGAGGACCTGCTGAGTCAGCAGGAGAGAGTGGGTAGGGCTACTGTGGTGGAGTGGCGCAGAAAGCCTGAACAGCGACCCACAGGTTAAAAAGACTCCACCCTTGCTGGCTTTACCCTCTTTTAAGACCCAACTCACAAAGTACACAGCTCCAAAGCTGCCATGGCCAATTTCCCGGAGGTCAGAGAAAAGCTTCTCAGGGTCATCCTTGAAGAAGAGCTCAGCTACATCAGGGTCCTTCAGGCTCCCGGCCCGGCCCCCAGCTGGCATGATGGCCCCTGGGGGCCCTGAGATTGGAACCTTGCCTGGGAAAAGTAGACAGTACCATTAGAGCAAGGACAGGGCTCTGAGGGAGATGAAGAGCCTCCCTCAAATTTCTGCCTTCTCTGCCCCTCATTTGCTAATGAGGGAGGTACTGCTGAGGAAGGAGCAACACCAAAGCTTAAAAATTAAAAAAAAAAAAGGTGGGGGGAGGGGGCGCTGGGTTCCTGCAGTACTAAAGTTGCCAGGAAGATAATTCTGGGAACTATCTCATAGTTAGCATCCTCATAACCCCCTCAGTTTTCAACCATTTCCCAGTTCCCTATACACAACCATTCCCCTCAGACATCAAAGTTTCTGCTGCCCAGCCAGAGCTTCATAAGCCAACATGTCCTGCCCCACAAGTTCTCACAGCCCAGTGATTTCCAGGCACCTTCCTGTCCCCCTTGGTGCTAAGGCTACCTCCTCCTTCAAGCTCTCACACACTGGATGAGAACAGGAAACAGTCAGGCCGGATGTGGTGATATCCGTCCATTGTTACAAGTGGGTACTAGCCTAAAGGGACCAAGAGACTCATTTGCAAAAAACATAGGGACACTGTGGTAAGGAGGACATCTAGAAAGGGAACGGTAGGGACTGGCACCTGACCGAGGACTTCTGTGTTCCGGGTTGTCTTACTTATTCAATCACTGCATCAGCAGCATACATGAGCATGGATGTTGTGGGTCACAAACAACATTTACTGAGCATAGACATTGAAGCATCTCACATGCATCACCTCTCACTGGGCTCCTACAACCTTACAGATCAACACTATTGTCACCTTTATCCTTTATAGATAAGTAAACAGGCTCAGAAAGGTAAAATGATCTGCCCAAAGCTGGTTTGCCACCACCAGGCATCCAGGACAACCATATAAAACCAGCAAGGCATGACCAGGATCACCATTTTCCAGAGTAACTGAGGCTTTCCCAAGGTCACAGAACAAGACCTTTTCTTCTCTGCTCAGGACAGCATTGTTAGGAGGGCAATCAAGCCCAGCCTCTCCATTAGAGGAAAGTTTCCCAGGTCATTCCAGCCCTTAGGGGGTGGGGTGCTCCAAGCCAAATTCAGAGAGTAGGCTGCTGCAGGGCACCAGAACCAGAACACTGAGGTACTCCAAGACAGGCTTTTTTAAGGACTAGTGGGGGATTTAGACACAAAGAGCCCTCAGCAGAGTTGGACTCCCAAGGCAGAGTTCTAGCTACTTAAAAGTACCTAACAATTTCAGCATATAATTATATTCCATGGTGTATTGTTTCCCATCCATGCTGTTAATTTTGTCTCCTCAGCTCAACTGGAAGCTGCAGGGTAGGGAGGGAGCCTGAGTCTTTGGTGGGCCCCCAGGGTGTGAAGGGCTCAGAATAGCCTAAGATTGATTGATGGACTGCCCCCAGCAGCCTTTAGTCTGCTCAAGGCAGGCCCCCTTCTTATGGAGTAATAGTGGCAACCACCCCTCATCACATACCCACACAAAAGGCAGGTAGGTGCTCACAACTTGCCCTCATGACTTCTTAATCAGTAAGTAACAAACCCAGACTGCCAAACCAGAACCTCAGGCCACATGAAAGAGTGCTAGCCATTGGAAAAACATCATACAGGCCCCCTTCCTTACAATAACATCTGAGCAATTACCATAGCCGGGGCTAAATCACAATCACCTTCTAAAATCCACGTTGCAAACGAGTCCCTAAATGATCCTGCAGTGCATCCCATCTGCAACATACAGCATCAGAGCTTCAGTATAGCAAAGGTACTTCTCTTTGGTTAAGTGGATTACAGAGTGCAACTCCATGAGATTCCACACTCAGAACACTGTGTAGACCCTAAACAAATGCTTTTCCTTCCCTGATTCTAGGGTTGTCACAAGGCTTAATCCTGGGACTATAGGGAGGAGAGGGGCTCATTCTAACTTAACAGCTAAGAAAGGCCATTAGAGCTATTATTTGTCAGAAGAGAAAGCTATCTCTGGAACCCAGGGCAAAGTCTGGGATCAGGGTAAAAATGAAGGTCACACTAGAAAAAAGACCTATGGGGCAGAACACAAGCAGGGCTTCCTCTCAGGAAAAGCTCTTGAGTATAACCTTTCTGGAAAGGAAGATCATTATACCCCCATTTTAAACCTCACCCTGATACAGCCTCCTGTGGAGCCCTAATCAAGCCCAGGCTCTGAAGAAAAGGGATGGCAAGAAATGGGTACAAGCAGGGACCAAGACTTGGGTTAAAATTTTGATTCTGCCACTGGGTGACCTTGAACAACCTCTCTGGGCATCAATGTTCTCAACTGTAAAATGGGAAGACAATGAAAGAATTCTCATGTGTTGAATGGGTCTGAGTGTAGCATGAGAAAAATGTATTCTAAAGTACTTTGTAAAGGGTAGGTCACTTGGCAAATGTGTGAGATTATTTACACTGCCACAGCAACGGACAGGTGGGTAAATGCAGCTGGAGGAAAATATTAGCAAGTATACACACACACACACACACACACACACACACACACAAACTCCAACTAGACCAAGCCAGAAAAGAATATAAAGCAGCCAATGTGACTTGCACCTCCAGTCAAAGCAGCAGAGAGATTAAGGCAGGACTGACTGCCTCTAGTTTAAGGCCAGCTTCACCAGCCAGGGATACAGAAAGGCTGTCTCAACCAAAAATTAATAAATAAATGAATGAATAAAAAGATAAGCCCACCAACATGGGGATCAACACCCTAGAGCAGTCTGGAGAGAAAGGAATATAATAAAAACATGTAGAAGAGGTGGTTATGACAGCAAAATTAATGAGGGAGAAGACTCGAAAGGTGGAAATCCATTGGATTAGCTAAGCATCTTAGGGCGTGACCCTTGGTGACATGACAGGCCCTGTCACCCGAGGTCCCCCTTCAACCAGACACAATGAAGGGAAGAGGAAGGGAGAAAGGTGGCAGCAGAAGGCAAGGCTGGCCAGAAACTGACCATGGGCCCAGCAGGGCTTCCCCATCCCGGGGAGAGGGCCTACCCAGCCCCAGCTTTTTAGAAAGGAGCTGGCCAGAGACTCATGCCCATGCACCCATGTCTCACCTGGTAGGGGTCACTATGGTGCCCCAGCGCCTCCGCTTCCGCCTGAGGTACTCCAGTTGCTCTGACAAGCAGGGAGAGGGGCAAGGAGACCTTCCCCCTTGCCACCTCTTCCTCAGCTTTCGCCCTTCCTGAGGGGCGGGCCTGGGAAGCCTCCCCTGGAGGGGAAAGGGTGACAACCTGATCTGACCTCGCGGTCCAGTCCTCCCCCAACTCGAGGGCGACAGTTGTTGAATCCCGGATTTCCGATTGTGGGGTCTGAGCCCCGTATATTTGCAAGGAGCAAAAATGAATCCGATATTTGGACGTCTGAAGAACGAGCCCCGGATACTGGTGCAGGCAAGGTCCTGAATCCCAGGTATTTTAAATTGTATAAAACAGAGACCCAGGTTTGTAAAGGTTGGGACTCGAGTCCCAGATATCTGATATATGAGGGCTTGATACCTGGGTATTTAAGAAAGGAGGGGCCGAGCCCCAAAATTTGGGACCCAGGGGCCTGAGCCCCAGGTCTTCGGCCACCGACACGGGGCCCACCCCGAGGACGCCCGGCTGCACAGCTCCTCTCAAGCTGGGGTCCGAGAGTGACAGCCCCCACTCCAGCCCTGGCCTCCTCCCTTTCCCGTCCTCTCTCTTCGGAACAGCTGAAAGAATGTAGCTGAGGCACTGCTGATCGTCCCTGCGTCCTCACTCCCTTTCCTCTTCGTCTCAGCTTCCCACCGCACCACAGCCCTGCTCTCGTCCCGGCCTCCCTCTCCCTCTTCCTCCCAATTCCAAGATGGAGACCGGGCGGGAGCGCGCAGGCGCGGCAGGGACGCCAGGCCAAAGGGGGTGGGGCCCCAAAGGAAATAACCCCGCCCCTCGCCTCCAGCTGCCGCGGCCAAGACGAGAAGCTGCCCTGAAGCCCAAGTGCGCGCGCGCCCCGCCACGCGGATGCTGGGTGGGAAGAGAGGAGAAAGGCTGGGCTTGCTTGGGGAGGAGCCCGAGCGCGCAGTCCGAAGACTGCCGGTGGAAAGAGCTGTGGCGCATGCTCCCGCCCAGCTTTCGCGCTGCGACTGAGCTTGTTGCTAGGGCAAGCTCCGAGGGGGCGCGCAAGGAAGGAAAGCTGTGGTTTGCGCCTGCGTGCAGGATGAAGGCTGAGAGGAGTAAAGCAAGGGTGCTAGCAGCTGCGCGGAAAAGGCGCGAAAACGGGCCATTATGATGTTACTAAGTATCAAAACTAGACCTGAGCTCTCAAGTGCGAGGTTGACGTGCCAAAGTGGGGGAAACTCAACAGGTCAAATCCCTACAGGAAAACTGAGGTTCAGTAGGGTTGTATAACTTGCCAAAAGTCATGATGCATTCATGTCAAAGTATTTCTACTGTCTGAAAGCCCCTACCTAAACAGAATCAACAACTTAAGTTCATGGAAGAAAACAAGTGACCAAATGGCCACAGTTGGGAACCATGGTATGACTAAAAGGTATAGTGAAGCCTATGCTTAGAATTCCAGCACTCGGCAGGCTGAGTCTGAAGCAGAATACAAGTTCAGCAGCATGTAACCTAATGGAGTCATAGCATCAAAAACCAAAAATAAATAAATAAATAAATAAGATAAAAAGCTGGGCGTGGTGGCACATAACTTTAACCCTAGTGCAGCTTGGTCTACACAGTGAGTTCCAAGGCAGCCAGGGCTGCTTGGAACACAGAGAAACACTGTCTCGGAAACAAACAAAAACCCACAAATGTTTTCCAAAACAAATCCACAAACATGGGCAAAGTAGTAAGTGACCTATGCCCTATGCTAGCCTATATTCCAAACTAAGGATAACAAGGATGTTAGTCATCTGTACCCTGGAGAGGGTGACATCCGAAGATTTTGAGACTCAGGCCAGCATGGACTACACAGTGTGAGCTCATCTCAAAAAAGAAAAAATAATTCAAGGAGCAGCATGGCTCAGGCATTTCATCCCAGCACTTGGGAAGCAGAGGCAAGCAGATCTCTGAGTTTGAGGCCAGCCTGGTCTACAGAGTGAGTTCTAGGTCAGCCAGGGCTATACAGTGAGATCCTATCTCAAATAACAAACAAAACGAAACAAGGCTAGGGATATCATTCAGCGAGAGTGCTCACCTAGCATATCTGTGGCCCTCTGTTCAATTCACAGCACCACAAAAGGGACAGGATCAAACGGCTAAGCAGGTGCTTTCCGCGAAAGTCTGGCAACCTAAGTTCCATCCCCTGAACCCACGCAAAGGCTGAAGAAGAGAACACAGTCATCGATCTGTGGTCTCCACGTACACGCCATGGCATGTACATACATCATGCATGTGTGCACACACAATGAGAAAGGAAATCCTTTAAGTCAACAAGGAAAAGTATCCCCAAAAGGCTTACTTTAATCCAACCCCCAATAAATACCTTACACAATAGTGGTCAAAAAGCCATTTATTTTCCCACATTCCAGTTCTTTTTTTGTAATAGGTCTCCTAAGCTCAGAAGTAGGTCCAAGAATTTGATCTTCACCTGGAGAAAAAGAAAAAACAGAACAGGTAAGAAAGCCCAAAAACTGAGGAAGGAAGAGCGGAAGGGACATCTGGAGACAGGTTCTGGCATTAATCCAACAGGGGTAGCCTCAAGACCCTAGGATCACCCAGGGGCCAGAAAGCTGAAAGCCTTTTCGCGCTCCTGGACTGAACAGGCTCCACCGTTTGCTATTCTAAGTCTAGAAGATGGGACAGTGAAAACTAGCTTCAAGAAACATTAACAAAGGCTGGAGCAGTTCCACAGTCTAGGCTGCTTCCACTCTCCCACAGTAATTTCCTAGCACACAAAGGCCAGCAGAACCTGAGGAAGACTTAAGAGCTGGATGCATAACACTTTTTTTTTGAGACAAGGTTTCTCTGTATCTTTGAAGCCTGTCCTGGAATTAGCTCTTGTAGACCAGGCTGGCCTCAAACTCACAGAGATCYRCCTGCCTCTGCCTCCTGAGTGCTGGGATTAAAGGTGTGCGCCACCACCACCTGGCTGCATAATACTTTCAAATGGGGTGGAAGTCTCCCAACAAGATGGAGATCTTTTTTGGATTTTTTTTTTTCACTCAATGAGAGGCTGTGAACTAGTGGTATTAACAGTAGATGGCCATCCTTTGCTACATTTGCCAAGCTCATTCCCTCCAAAAATCTAGTTAGCAGAGAAAGCTGTTTTCTAAATGCAATGATGACTACATGAAGAAAAACACATAGAATGCTTGGGCAGAGTATATGTCCAGTTAATAGGCATCACCATTAATTAGATTCTTTCAGGCTGTCTGAGTAGAATTCCAGGAAGGCCAGCAGGATGGCTGTCACCAGGCTAACAACTTGAGTGTGATTCCCAAGACCCACAGGATGGAAAGAGAGGACAGACTGCTGGACACTGTCCCCTAACCTCCATGTGTGCACTGTTGCGTGCACACATACACATGGCTATATAAAAGGAGTTTAAAAAATAATAGTTTTGCCAGGGGTACTGGTGTATGCCTTTAATTCCAGCACTCAGGAGGCAGAGGCAGGTGGATCTCTGTGACTTTGGGACTAGTCTGGCTTACCCAGCAAGCTTCAGGACATCCAGGGCTACATAGTGAGATCCTGTCTCAAAATGAATCAACCAATATTAAATAAATTTCAGGAAAAAAGCAAGACTACATATTTAGGACAGATCACCAAACCTGAACCCTGTTAATTCATCACTGCGCCATAAGGGTAGGTGTGAAGAGATGCTTCGATGAGTCTTACAGTCAGAACATGACTCGGAAGACAGCAGTCACAGAGGATGTGTACAAAAGCATAGCAAGTTAAAGAGTAAGGCCCCAGTGTGTTGGTAAATGTCTTCAATCCCGGCACTTGGAAGAAAGATGCAGGTGAATCTCTGTGACTCTGAGGACAGCCTGGTCTACACAGTACATGTCAGCTGGCTGGGGCTACAAATGAGACAAACAAACAAAAGGAAAGTAAGGGGCTGGTGGTTCCACTGCTCTTGAAGAGAACTTGAGTTTGGCTCCCAGAACCTACATTTAGCAGCTCAAAACCACCTGTAACTCCAGCTCCAAGGGATCTGCCACCCTTTCTGGCCTCCTTGAGCTCCTGTGCACATATGATGTACATAAACTCATGCAGGCACACACATACACACATAAATAAAAAATAAATAAATCTTACAAAAAAAAGTAAGGGCAGGGTTTTAGGGGGTTAAAAATAGAAGCCAATAAAATTAAACCACATCCATACTTGGGGAAAGCTTTCGTTTAAATAGCCACACCTCCAATAACCTTTATCGGCTGCGATCCTGTCACTCACTAATCACACATTTGGAGTGCACAGTTGTATAAAACTGGAAAGTATAGCATCAAGGACTTACAGGGAGAGCTTTTTTTTTGAGACAGGGGTTCTCTGTGTAGGTCTGGCTGTCTTGGAACTCATTATGTAGAGCAGCTGAACTCCAGCTCACAGAGATCCACCTGCCTCTGCCTCCTGTGTGCTGGGTTTAAAGGCGTGCATCACTGGTGCCACTACCCAGCTTAGGGGAGGCATCTGAATTGCTGGTAATAGTCTTTTTCTCCCTGGGTGGTGTCCACTTTACAATAATTTCCCAAAATGTACTTTTATTGTTTTTCTTTTTTCTTTCTTTCTTTCTTTCTTTTTTTCGAAGGGTTTCTCTGTAGCTTTGGAGCCTGTCCTGGAACTCGCTATGTAGACCAGGTTGTCCTCGAACTCACAGAGATCCGCCTGCCTCTGCCTCCCGAGTGCTGGGATTGAAGGTGTGTGCCACTACCACCCGGCTTGGTTTTTCTTTTTACATGAAAGTTACTTATTTCATAGTAAAAATAGGGCCAGCAAGACGTCTCAGCAGGTAAAGGTTCCTGCCATGAAAGTGAGCCTAACAACCTGAGTTTATTTAGTTCTCCTGACCCTACATAAATGTGGAGGGAGAGAATCAACTCCACAAGGTGGTTCTCTGACCTCCATATGTACACCACGGCACATGCTCGGCTACACACACACACAAAGAAAAAAGGAAAAATAATAAAAAAGTGTTTATGGAAAAAATTGTTTCCAGTTCCCATAAGGAGACAGCTGAATAGGGCTCTCAGGCACTTACAGGAAGCAGCATCTGAGGATGGAGTCAAAGGATCTGCTTTACCAAGTGTCATCCCTTCCCCACGGTTCCCACAAAATCTCACCTGAGAACAGAGGGAGGGGCAGGCCGGTGCCCTCAAAGCCGGGTTCGAGACCAGTGGAAGTCTGGGCGCGGATGGAAGCACACAGCAGTGACACAGCAGAGCAAACCACAAAAGAGAAGCAGGACCAAGCCCAGGACCAACAGTCTGGTGCCACACAGAGCTAGCTCCTCCTAGCGGTGGGGGACAGGGAAGGACGGGAAATGACAACAGAGAGGGTTGGGAATCTCCCAGTGGGAAGACAGCTTGCCCCACACCCTGAAAAACAGAGCTAAACCTCCAGGAGGCAGAGTCCTTCTGACACCCAGGGAGCGGCTCTGGGGCAGGTCAAAGAGCACATTTGTCCTGACGGATTCCAAACTGCTCTCTTGCCCAGTCATCAGGAGCCACTATTTTCCACATTCAACCAGTCTTTCTTCCCTCCTTCCTTCCTCCCTTTTTAATGAAACAAGACCTTATTATGTAGCTCAGGCTAGCCTCAACTCTCTTGCTCCTCCTGCCTTCAGCCTTCTGGGCTGACAGGTGTTTACCATCACATCCAGGCATGTTCCTTTGAAGTTTTTTTTTTTTNTTGAGACAGGGTCTCTCTGTATAACAGCCTTGGCTGTCCTGGAACTCACTTTGCAGACCAGGTTAGCCTCGCACTCACAGAGACCCACCTGCCTCTGCCTCCTAAGTGCTGGGATTAAAGGAATGCGCTGCCACCACCCGGCCCTTTTAAAATATTTTTATATGTATATTTGTATTATTGGTGTTTGGTCTGCATACATTATCTGTGCACCACCTGCATGCAGTGCCTGCAGAGTCCAGAAGAGGGCATCAGATTTCCTAGAACTAAGAACTAAGGTCACAAATAGTTGTAAATGGCTATGTGGGTGTTGGGAATTGAACCTAGGTCCTCTGGAAGGGCAGCCAAGGCTCTTAACCACCGAGCCATCTCTCCAGCCACAAAACTTTCATTGCCAGCAAATGGCTTTACCTGCTTAAGGACTGTGCAAGTAGAGCCAAATTCTGCTTCCCCTAATGGCCTTTTTGTTTGTTTGTTTTCAAGACAGGGTTTCTCTGTGTAGCCCTGGCTGTCCTAGAACTGGTTAGACCAGGCTGGCCTTGAACTCAGAGATCTGCCTGCCTCTGACTCCCGAGTGCTGGGATTAAAGGCGTGCGCCACCAAGAGGCCTTTTAAAATATGAGGTGTGAGAGTGTAGCAGCTCTTTCTTTACCCAGCTCCTCCACCCTGCAGGTGCCTCTTTCTCTTCTCTGAGAACTCTAGGCGGCTCTGTCGGCATCGACTGTACCGGTTGGCCTAACACTCACAGCAGCTCCAAAAGCGGCTGAGACTGCGATCTCCTGCTTCCTTCTGTCATCCCTAGGCCCTCATGTAAATCCCAGAAGGCTGGCTGCACTCACTTCCTCCTTGAAGGATCATCTTCCCAGGGAAAAGGTGCTGGACCCCTACCCAGTCTCACCGTGTAGCCCTGGCTGTCCTGGAACTCTCTTCGTAGACCATGTTAGTCTCCAAGTCAGCGAACAGCAAATGGCTGTGGTCTCTGGCACTGCACTGAGTAGTCAGTCCTTAGTTACTAGAATTTGTAAATTACATCACAGTCGTCTTTTGCAGGTGACGAAGCTTAGAGAGGTTCTGACGCTTGGTCTAGACCACGCTGCCTCTAACCTAAGGCAGAGTTATAAAACCCATGCTTGCTCACTCTTGTTCTTCTTTTTTAACATACTGTCATTACAAAGTCCAGACTGGCAGTGAGCTTTCAATCCTCCAGCCTCAGACTCTGGAGTACCAGAGCTGGAAGAGAGCTGGCACTACAACAGACCAAGCTCTGCTTTGTGAAATCATCTCCTCAACCCTTTCGGACAGCGCTCTACATGACAAGCTATAAAGCCTTGAGGATCAACCTGAGACACTTACCGAAGTAAGGAGCTTGGTGAGCACGAGGTGTTCGTGGCTCCAGACCCTGACACACTCTTCACCCATCACTGTGCTCAGGGCAGCATTTCCAGCTCCCTCCTCTGAGCAGGATATAGGTGGCTGGTCAGAGGGCAGGATCTCTGGAATAGCACTGAAATAGAGGCAGGTCTTTGGAGTTCTTCCTGAGGCCACTCTGGCTGTGACGAGGATAGACTCTCCTGCAAAGGACCCTACAAGAGGCGCAAGACAGGAGATGGAAAACTGAGTGGGCAGCCAGAGAGATGGGCAGCAGCCAAGAGCACTGGCTGTTGGTTCACTTCTCAGCACCCACATCTAGAGGTTTCTAAATGCCTGCAACTCCAGCTCCAAGGGATCTGATCCCTTCTTCAGGTCTCCTCCAGCAAACACACACACACAGACACACACACACACCACAAGCCTGCACACACCCCACACACACACCACACACACATACACATATATCACACACACACAAAGCACACACACATCCACATATACTCCACTGCACGCACGTGCACACACACACAAGCATGCACACTCACAGCAGTCATAGACATATGCATATATGCAAACCAGGCATGGTGGCGTACACCCTTAATCCCAGCACTTGAGAGGCAGAGGCTGGTAGATCTCTGAGTTTGAGACCAGCCTGGTCTACAGAGCGAGTTTCAAGATAGCCAGGGTGCCACCACCGCCCAGTACATACAAAATCATTTATGGGATGCCAGCAACAGCAGCTCATACCTAGGAGTGAACCAATGCCTGCAAGTTGTCCTCTGACTTACTTACACAAGTATGCCGTGGCACATACTTATGCTCACATACACACACACACAGAAACAAGTAACTAAATAATTGTAATTAATTAATTAAAAGACTGTCAATGAGTTTCTACTTCCTGCTTTGGACCTATTTCCCAACTCAGCATTCTGTTCCTTGGAGGCACTATCCAAACTAACCCTGGGAAGTTCCTAAACATGCCATCCTGGTTCCTTTCCATCTACATGCCTTAGTGTCTGCTGCTCCCTTTGCCTGGATGATACATGGCTAAACACTCTAAAAGCCCAAGGTTGGATGCTGTATCCTTGGAAGGTCTTCCCTCACCAGCCTACTTCATACACTGACAGGTGTGTACTCCTGTTGTGTTTGTATTCTTGTTAGACTGTAAACAAATTAAAGGGACGGCTAAGACACCTGAAAAAATCACTACCAGAACCACAGCGAACCAGGGCTTCTCAGTGATCAGGGCGGGAGAGGGAATGAGATGTGAGCACTGGTGAGCAGAGTGATGGTATACGCCTTTGGTCTCAGCGCTGGGGCAGAGGCCAGCCTGATCTACACAGTGAGTGCAGACACAATCACATGGAGAAACCCTGCCTCAAACACAGACAAACAAAACAAAGAGCTAGTGAGGACGGAAGAAAATGCAAAGCTCCAGTTGTAAGACTGTATGATGGTACAACAGGGGCTGGAGAAATGGCTCAGCAGTTAGAGCACTGATAGTTCTAGGGGTCCTGAGTTCCATTCCCAGCAACCATATGATGGCTCACGATCACACGGCATAAGATCTGGTGCAACTTCTGGCCTGCAGGGACACATGTAGGCAGACCGTTGTATAAATAATAAATATATCTTTAAAAAAAAAGATGGTACAACAGTTTGGATGTTCCTCAAAAGATTAACCACAGAACTACCCCATATTCCAGTTGTGCCTATATTCTCAATGGTACTAAAATGTATGTCCACACAAAAACTAGTGTTAGGAATAGCATAGTTTCAGCTGGGCAGTGGTGGCGCACGCCTTTAATCCCAGCACTCGGGAGGCAGAGG
>LOJH01025431.1:0-14658 GCA_001685095.1 Ellobius talpinus
GGTTAAATTAAGATGTAAAAGCTAGCCAATAAGAAGTCAGAGGTAATAGGCCAAATTGTGCTTTAATTAATACAGTTTCTGTGTGGTTATTTCGGGAGTTTGGGCATCTTGGTTATCCAGAATCAAACAAGCTGATTCCTTACGAATTTTGGTGCTCCAATGTGGTCGACTAAGTCCATGTAAAACTTTAAAAGGCTTGGAAAGGAATTCAAGACACTAAAAAACAAAATTCAGCTACTTTTTTGGGGAAGGGGATGGGCTCTGCTTTCTGGAGTATGCCGCAGCTCTTTTAAGAGAGATTTTTCTGATTCAGTGGTAGTAAAATTAAATTAAATTAAATTAAAACCCAGGAGGCTTTGAAAAAGTGGCTTTCCATACTGTGCCATGAGTGCAAACTCTGACTCTTTCAGGAAGCCGAGCATTTAAATGCCGTTTGTGGGCAGCATGCTGCAAGTTACTTGGTGGCAGCATGGGCCAACTGCTTATTAGAGTTGAGGTGGTGAGAATGGCTCCTACCCTGCAGTCTCAGAGGCAATGAACAGACTTCCACCATGTTGGACTGGGAAGCAAGAAGGCAGGGCTCTATTTGCTTTACCAATGCTGAAGCTTAGGTTTTTAAGAAGTGCTTAACATTCTAGGAAGAAGTCCTGGTCAGAAGAGGATGACAGATACACAATAAAAACAGATTCAGATAAAAAAAAATAGCCCTCTAAATGGGTCACAGTGTTGGATAAATGTGCATAGGCTTGGGAGAGAAAAGAAAAAAATATACAGTTATAAAAAGAAGTAAATGGTTTATAAGTAAATGGTTTAGTGAAGTGTACAACAGTAATTCAAGGCAAGTAATATCTTCTAGTGATTATTGATAAGACTGGAAATGTCACTAAAGAAATAGGCAAGCTGCTGTCTTTGGTGCTTCTTCTCATTACCATGTATTATCATACATTTTTAGATCTCTACAGTTCAAAAATAGTTCAAATGGAAACATACACCTAGATCATCAGTATAAGTTTGATACAAAAGATGAATCATGATATATGGATATATCATTAAATAGTTAAAGAAATATATACTAATTACTCTGTATTTCTTTCACAGTCTAAATTTTTGAGATGTACCAATTCATAAAACCAGAGACAAGTGATGAAAACTCTGCTATATTCAGAAAACTTGTGGATATTTCGATCAACCTCTTAGTGAACTTTTAAAATATCTTCAGAACTAATATATGCTAAAAATTTACATTTCATTTATAAATATTTAAATGATTATTTTGCTGTCTTATTCAGATGTGAAAGAACAGAGAACTCTGAAAAAAATCTGAAGTAAAACCATGACATTCTTTTAATAACAGTGCTCTAAGGAGGAATAAGACATTGAAGAAGGAAGAAATCTGATGCAGTTTACTCTAATTTCTCAGTCTAATTCATTTTCACTTGACCACCCAAATCTCATTTTCATTTTTATATATTTATGGGAATGCTAACCACCACCCATTCTATGCAATATTTATTTTGCAAATATTTTCACTTTTCCTCCCTTGGACACCCTTTTCTAAATTCGTAACTACTTTTTATAAATGAGTTGGAAGCCAAAAAAACAGCTAAAGCAGTAAGTCTGACTTGCATACTGTTTTGTTTTGCAGATCCTAAGACATGTATATAAAAATTGTACATTATTTAAAAGTGGTGAGGATAAATATGAGGTCTTGAAGAAAATGTGTTCATGAATGACACTATACAGAAACATTTACTGAAATCAGCTCTGCTCATTCTCACTGATTCATAATACTATATTTAATCAAACTTAACAATAAATCCTATGAATATAATTAACACATTGGCTATGAAACAATTTACATGTTTATCAAAAATCAACCGTCGAATAAATGTGAAATGTATTTCTATTTCCCTAGGTTCCTGTTTATTGAACCAATTACATATGTGTTGCCAGTCCTTCATAATCCGTCAACACAGGCATCTGCTGCTGTAAACACTCATCTCACCGTGGTTCCATTTACTTGTATCAGAGTATGAAGACGGTGTCTTTTCCTGTTTCCAATGCCCTGCTACTGACTCACCTATGTAAATTGTGAACTCAGTTTTTTCTTATGTATGAAAATATTAAGTTTTTCTTTCATCCCTTGATTTGTTTTTAAAAATAAACTTGAAAGTCTTCATTTGTGAGTGCTCATTTGATGCTATTGGCATGCAATTTATTCTCAGTTCATAATTTCTTATTTATAACACTGGATATTTCATATCTGAGTCATCCTCACAAAAACAATAATCATATGGCCCAACACTGAAGTTAGAAAATCTTGATCTAGATCTTTAGAACAATACCATTTAAGTGTGTTAATGTATAATAATGAATCTTATAAAAACTTATTTAAATTGAAACTTTAAAATAATACTCCCTGTTAACAGAAACCACTTCCACTTCAAACATCATAGTAGATTACTAAAAGTCAAGATGGCTAACATGATGTATATAAATGCAAAATCTCGTGGTTTTATTCATGATTACTAAACAATCTTTTATGATAGACAAGAACATAATTCAAGACTGAATAATAGATGCATTTTAACATTAACTTTAAAATTTGCTTGAAGAGCCAAAGATTTCAGTGCAAGAGCACCTGCTTCAAGCCATTAGCATCATAATTTGCAGGCTTTAATCTTACTTGACATTTCTCAACTTCTCCCCTTTTGCAAAACATAGGTCATAATGAGGTTAACCTTTTATACATGCATCTACTGTGCTGCCGATTTGACTCATAGATTGTTCAGCTGTTTTCAAGCCCAATCACAAGACTGTCAATCCCTCATTGCTAGCTAAAGAAAATGCTGCATAAAGAACATAAAAAAGAAAAGTATGCAGAAAACAATTTTTAACATTTTGCTAAGAAACTACACATATCAGCACCTGTTATTATACGTGTCATCTTGTAAAGGAATTATGATTTTTACTAAATGTAGTAAAGTTTCTAAAACTATATTTGAAGACTTCAAAATTGAAATTTCCTTTGTGAGTTGGAATTTCTGAAGGGCGTGTTTTGGGGAGTAATAACAGAATTTGAAGGGAAGAAATGGTAGGACATTGTCACTATACATTTTATATACATTTGAAGATTTAAAAAATAAATTAAAATAATAATCATCCTCATGGAGTATAAAGTTGTACAAAAATATTATGATTTTTCAAAGCATTTTGTGCAATATTCATCTAATCTTAAGATACCCTACATGAGCAGCTCAGGGCTCAGGAGTTCCCATGTTGATAAAGTGAACACAGCACATGTGAGAACACATCATACCCTGATCAAATATGATTACTTTATTACTTTGATTTGCAAAATATATTCTTTATAAAAATAGGGTATAAAACTCTGAGAGCAAGAAAACAAGATAATGCTGTTACTTGAAGGAAACTTTGATTCCTATTTTGCTTTTTATCTTATATATATACCATCTGTCTGTCTGTCTGTCTGCAAATGGAGAATGATCATATTTTTCCTGGCTGCCCAGACCTGAATAAGCACACAGAAACTGTATTAACTATAATACTGTTTGCTCAATAGCTTAGGTGTATTCCTAGCTAGCTTTTACATCTTAAATTAACCCACTTCTACTATTCCATGTATTGCCATGAGGCTGCATCTTACTGGAAAAGATTAGGCAGTGTCTTTCTCCTTCAGTAGCTATGAACACCAATTTGTAGTCAAATTAACAAGTTCTACAATAGCCCAGAATGGAGTATAACAAAAGTTTATTTATTTTGGGATAAACTCACAGTAAGGGTAGTAATCCGCACTACCTGGAGACTGGAACTGAATCCAGTAGCAAAGAGGCCATGCATAATTTTGTCTGTATTTATATCATATGAGACCATGCCCAAAGTGTGTTGGTATCTTAAAGGCTATTGGCTGAAGGATTTCCCACAACATCTACCAATCTATCCCTCATCTATCTCTCATCTGTCTCTACATGTGATAATAATGATATGTGTGATCATTATTACTCTTCAAAAAATAATGATTAACCAATATGTTTTCCCTTGATTTTATCAGGACAAAAGTACACATATATTTTTGTTTCTTAATATAGTGTTTAAGTGCATGCAAGATAAGATGATACATTGTGTTTACTTTAAGCAGGGAATACAGTCTACCATGAAGCAAATGGAATGCATATGTTACAATAATATAAGTTACAAGGTTGGAAAATAACAGCATTATGTAAAGCTAGTGCACAGAGACAAGGCAGGAAACAAGTTGTGGGTGATGCAAAATTTTTAATAATTATTGGAGGAGAATGTCTTTGCCTTAGGAAAGATTGGAATCATATAGAGTAAGATTGAGAACTATTTAGAAGAATTTAGAAACATAAATTTTAGAAAAGTGAGCAATATATGGTAGGGATAAGTTATGAAATTATAAATATTTGAAAATGCAGTTGGGTGGACTGCAAGTCAGTATGTTGAAGAGAAACTCACTTTCATATTCACATAAGAAAATTTCTTAAGAAACACATGGGATTAAGATGATTGATTTATGTTTTATTTTTCCATTTTAACAAATTCACCTAGACATATTTGGCATGCAATAATGAGGCAAGCATTCTCTAGGAAATATTAACCTTCTACTATAAGAGTTTTCATAGATAAAAGGACAGTCAGTTGCTAATTTGAACTTTAAAATATTTTTTCTAAATAGTGCATATATATATCCAATTATCTGTAACCTTACTTTTCTAAGTATAAACAATTTTGAAGCTAAATTATATTTTCAACTTCTGTGAAATTTTTACCTTCTGTGAGTCAGCATATAGTAATGTTTCATCTGAATTCAGCAATTGATGTTTACCTTTTGGCTTTCCCAGATACACAGCCTTTCAATTTTCTTATTCTCTGTACATGCTGCTAGACTCAATATAGAAATCGGAAATTTTTGAATCTCTTTTGCTAATCATGAAGAGTTAAAATATACCCAACTTGAGAGCCTAGCATCTTTTGCCTATAAATTTCTGAGTGATTGTAGAAAATTTGCTCTTCCACTAAGTGTGGAAAAGTATGCCGATGACTGACTGATGCTGGCCAAAAATAAGAGGAATTTCTGAGGTATCAATCAGTTTGCTGCAAAGGACAAGTGATGGAAGTGATCAAAAATGGGTGAGATTGGTCAGTGAGAAAGGTTAAGGAGGAAAGAGCACAAGAATAAGTAACAGTCCAGAATACATGTGAAAACCTATCCTCAATTCTCTTAATGAGCATATTATTGTCCTTATGTATTACCCTCCTGGCCCAAAGGTTTGCATGACTCCTAAATATGTCCCTATCTTCTTTAGCTAATATATTAAAAAAGTAAACATTCGGAAGTTATTTATTGAGGCATGTAATTGTAATCTCAGTGCTGGAGAAGCAGAGACATGCAGAACTCTGGGTCATGAAGACTAGACTATTGGATAACTTTAGGGTACTAAAGAACTTATCTAGAAGAAAGGAAGAGAGAAAGAGAGAGAATGATAAATAAAGAAAGAAAAAGAAAGAAGTCAGAGAAGGAGGGAAAAAAGAAAAAAAGGAAAAACACGATGCTTAAGGAATGACATTAAAAAATTTGTTCTGTGGTTTAGACATGAACATCCATGCACATATGTACACACATTCATACACATAATCACACTTGAATACACACGAAAAGAAATGGTTTCTATGGTCTATTTTATGGTGATATAAATACAAACAGGTTAAAAAGCATAAATCATAGGGATAAAGCCAACAGCATCAAAAAGGAACAAGAATCCTAAAATCTATAATTTTACTAGGCAGAAAGTATATTTTTATTGACATTATTGTGCTATTCGTTTTTCTCTGCTATGCTTTCTCCCACACCCCTCTTCTTAAACCTTCTCCCATGATCCCCATGCCACCAATTTACTCAGGAAATCTTGTCAGTTTCTACTTTCCATGTAGATTAAATCCATGTCTTTCTTACCGACCTCATTGTTGTCTCTAGTCTATGGGATTGTGAATTATAGGCTTGTTTTTTTTTTCTTTATGTCTAAAATCCACTTAAGAGTGAGTACATATATTTGTCTTTATGGGGCTGGGTTATCCCACTCAATATGATGTTTTCGAGATCCATCCACTTACCTGCAAATTTCAAGATGTCATTTTTTCTGCTGTATTGCACTCCATTGTGTTGATGTACCACATTGTCCTTATCCATTCTTTGGTCAAGGGGCATTTAGGTTGTTTCCATGTCCTGGCTATGACAGCAATGCTACTACAAACATAGTTGACCACATGTACTTGTGGTATGATTGAGCATCCTTTTTGTGTATGTACCCAAATTGGTATTACTGGGTCTTGAGGAATGTTGTTTCCTAATTTTCTGAGAAATCACCATACTAATATCCAAAGTGGTTGTACCAGATTGCACTCCAACCAGCAATGGAGGAGTGTTCCCTTTACTCCACATCCTCTCAAGCATAAACTACTAGTGTTTTTGATCTTAGCCATTCTGACAGGTGTAATATGGTATCTCAGAGTCATTTTGAGTTGCATTTCCCTGATGGCTAAGGATGCTGTACATTTACTTATGCATCTTTCAGCAATTTTAAATTCCTCTCAGCATGGCTTGCTCAGTCTGCTTTCTTACAGAACCCAGGACCATTGTCACTGGAATACCACCACCCACAAAAGATTGGGACTTTACCATCAATAACCAATTAAGAAAATGCATTAGGAGTTTCCCTTTTCTTAGATGATTTCAGCTTTTGTTACATTGACATAATACTATCCAGAACTTATCAAATTGTTTTATTTTTCTATTATATTCCTCCACTCCTGACACATTGCTAATACTAACAGAAGCCATAATTTTTCCCCATGGTGATTTAGATTCAGAAGCCAAAAAACAACATAAGGGAGGAAAAATTAAGAGAAGAGAAAAATAATAATGATTTGTCTTTGTTAAAATTTTAAATGCATAATCCATGTACTATGCCATTGGGTAAAAATTAATGACATAAACTTAAAATAATCACAAAAATGGTATTTCATAAGGATGGTATATCCAAAATATAGAAGAACATTTAAAGATCTATCCATACAACCAACTTATTAAATAGGAAAAATGTAAACCTCGTTCTAGAAGATATGCAATTAATAACTGAGAATATAACAAACTCATTGACATGTTTTGAAATCAGCTAATTTTAATCAAACTGATTAAACATTACTGCACATAAGAGAGAAAATTAAACACAAAGATAAAGGAAGACCAAAATATATAGAATAATCCAATATCATCATAAACCTAGAGTCTTTATGAACCAGGATTTAAAAGAGAAATAGCTCTTATTATTGTATTATTGGCAGGTATATAGCATGCTGCAATGGAAATAATATTTTTACAAGTTTAATTATTCACTTATTTATTTATTTTTTATGTATAAGTGTGTGTGTACATTGAGTTCAGAAGAGGCATCAGATATCCTGGAACTGGAGTTAAGGTGGTTATAAGCATTCATGTAGGTGTTGGAAAAAAAAACCAGGTTACTCTGCAAGAGCAGGAATCACTGCTGATTCTTCAGACTTCTCTATAGTCTCAAATGCATCTCCTTGATCTTTTGGTAGTTAATCTTAATGTGGTACAACAAAATGTGTGCTATAGTAAGAGATCTCTGAGAATGTAACAAACACAATTCATTTATAACAATAATTATCATCAATAATTTAAATATCCTTAAATGTTCTTCTGTTATTGTATTATATATTTATATAAAGCAGATATGTATTTTATATACTGACTTAAGCAATTTCATATGAAAATTTCTCAGATGTCAAGGCATCTTGATTGACAAGGTTTTAGCAGTCCTCTTGAAAACACAATTTGACAGCATTTTCCTAATTTAAATAAAGTTGAAGAATCCTACAAAAAATCTTGGTCTTTCCTATTATATGTGCAAGTGATTTGAATATTTATGTCTACAAAACTCGCTTCATATTTCTAATAAAAGCTTTGTTTGCAACATTTCAAATTGGAAACAATCAAAATACCCTTCAATAAGTGAGTAGATAAACACCCTCTGATTTATCCCTATGATGGATTGTATTCTCCAATAAAATTTAATGAGCTCTGAAGAACAAGTGACATCTATCTTAAACACAATTGATAAGTGAAAGAAGACAATCTCAGCAGGCCACATACCATTTGAATCCAAATTATCAATATTTCGTAAAAGTTAACAGAATGAAGAACAGTGTTTGTCAGGACATGATGAGAAAGGAAAAGGTGAATAGAGGAAATGGAGTCATGATTTAGAGAATGCAGATACTCCTTTATAGTATCATGATAGTCAATTAATAACAATGTATACACTCGAAAATTATGAAATATCACAATCTGAACATGCAAAATGTAAACCAAAGACATTAAGATTGCAGCAATTATAAAGAGGGAGTGCAGAAAACTTGATTGAGACAACCTCCATTTGCAAACCTGGGTATCATTTGCACTTGAGGAATTGGCATGACTTTCTGACTTGAGTCTATTGGAAAGCAAAACTAAATTTTCAGATTAAAAGCAGTAACACTAAGTAAAATTGGTATTTAAGTAACAAAGTAAACACTAGTCTGCAAAGTGCTTTCTACATGATGTGTTGCAATTCTAGTAGCAATTTTCCTCCGATGCATTCACACACATAACATGGATACACACACATAACATCCCTGAGCAATGATACAAATGACTGCTGTAGGCCTGGTGGGTAGGTTTCCCATTCTTGTAGTGGAGATTTGTACATGGAAAAGAGAACAATTTCTGGGGAAACTGATTGATTGGGACTTGGCACCATCATCATCAACATGTACTTTGCTCAATATAGAAACAAGTGGTAGCATGTAGAAATATGTATTGATGTGAACATCTTGGGACCTGTATGCTTCCTTATGTTTTTTCTCTATTTACAATATCTAAATAAATAACAGTTTATAAGCCAGGAGCATACTTTGACTATTTTTTAGTGTTACTATTAAATGAGAGTGCTATAGAGATTTGCATCGAAATGGATCTTGGTTTATTAATATAAATTTAAGGCAAACTGTGTTCTATGTATATTTCTGCTCTTGATTAAGGTATTGTGTGTGTGCAGCTCATTTAATAATGTAATGTATAATTAAGAAATAAAGGGTAATAGATAGTCATCTATAGTGCAACTATTCCAGCTAGAGCAAACAGGATCTCAATAAATACATAAATGTGGGTAGTTAGAGAAATCTGTGGAGAAAATCACTAAGGTCTTTACTTAAATAGTTTACCATTAAAGTTATAGAGTTTTGGATTCTGTTATTTAGTCCTGTATAGTGACTAGCATTCAACGAGAATAGTATGGGAATTAGAAAAAAAACATGTTCTTAAGAGAGAGATTTGAGAAATACTACCACTTTTATGAAATCAGCATTCATATTAATAGTAGCAGGCTGAGATTATTTTTATTTCACTTGCCAGGATGGTATTTTATCTGTGGGATACCATCTTCAATATCAAAACATTCTAATGCAGTAACAAGAGAACTAGACCAAAAGCTATCTGTGCATATTCTACATGATATTTAAGCTGTACTATTTAAAATATCTAAAATAGATTATCACTTACAAAGTCAGAAACTGTCACAGCTTGGGGAAACCAAGGAAAAAATAATTTTAAAAAGTTCTATATTGTTATGGATCGGATCCACATACAACATGACTCCATTGCTAAAAGTCATCAATATTGATCCATTAATTATAAGAACTTTAATATATTATATGGCAGAATAAGGTCAAGAAATACTCTTGTGAGGTATATCAACATTCCTCCTACATCCATGATAAATATTCTCCAATATAAAGTTATATTTGGAGATTATTTAAGTTTTGTTATAGGGATATCACAATGATAGTGAAGTTTTTCCATATTTTAATTTTGATTTACATCTTTGATTCTGATTTTAGGAATCAAATTGAATTGTAAACCTGCACAAATGAAGGAAGGTTCAGATAAGTTTAAGCTTTAAAATAAGCAATCCAGTACCATCCTTTTTCATAAACTAAAGAACACATGTACATGGATATAAAAATATTGCAACAAATATTCTTGAAAATTAATAGAGTATTTTAAGTTGCATATTATAAAATATTTTACATAAATTACCTATACTTTTGGTTACATACATAGACACACTACCTAGCTATGTGTGTCTACCAAGTATATGAAATACATATATAATATATGCTTAAATTTTCCTCATCACATGATAGAGTACCTAGTTGATAAGAGTTGTTATGTTAGTATTTTTTTAGAATATTGAATATCTTTTGATCTTTATAACAGGTGGTCCTTTGTGTCTATTTGTTGTAAAGCTTAATATTGTTTATTTACTTATTAATTATCTAATGAATAAAACTAATAATTCATTCTAATTGGTACTGGGAGGTGTACAAAGATATTTTGGAGAGTTCTTTTCTAATGAAATATTCCAGTGTTATGTAAGTGTAAAGAGTTAAACTATATAAATTCTTTGTAGTATGTACAGAAACCTGACCTGCATCACACACAAACACACACACACAGAGAAAGAGAGAGAGAGATGTGTACATTTTATCTAAATTTTTGTTTTAGACTGCTTTCCATTAAAAGTTTTGCACAGCAAAATCTACTGATGCCTTGGAAGTTTAGTGAATGTCAATTTTGTAGACAGATTAAGTTTGTTTTCTTGAATGTTTGCCAAGAAAAATGTCGTTCAAGAGTCTATTTAATAGGAAGTAGTTGAGATTGTTTCCCCTGTTTTGGTAAGGGTTGTTATTTATAACTGGTTGCAAAGAAGAAAATGAGAGAATGAATCTGTCTGCAGATCCATACAGAAGTTTCTGAAGTATTTGTTGTGATGATTGACAGCATGATTATATGATCCCTTAAGTAGCCATGATTACATTGGGAATCCTCATGTTTAAATTTGCAAGTGTTTTATACTGCTGATAGCCTTCAAATTAGTGAGTACTTACTCCAAAAAGCCACTAGAAGAAATTTGTAAGTTTGAAAGACTCTTCAATATTTTCCCAGAATGTGTCACATCATAGTTGGTTATTTTAGCTTTATTTAACTAAAATAATAATCCTAGAAATAATATTTCTGCATTGCATCATAGTACATTTAATGGCAAAATGCTTAAATTATTATATATTTTAAATTTTTGTTGTGAATAAATGCACTATAAACTCTTCAGCAGCTAATAAAACACATTTTAAAACCTGATTATAAAGGCCCAGATTTACATCTTACATCAATATCCCAAAGTCACTAATGGATACGTAATATAATGCAACAAGATGTTTACAGGACTCAGAATCAATAAATTAATTAATCACAACAACATTCTATATTAAATTATAAGAATTTGGTCTCATAGAATACCTTATAACACTCTGAATATAAGTACATATACTTATTCTTTTGTGATTATGTTGGATGATATAATACCTGCATGATGATAAGAAGTAATGTCAATGACCTTTGGGTTATGATTGTATTAACATTAATACTATGACAATGGCACTATTATTTGGGATTTTTATTAAATACTTGGTCCAGTAACATATACTACATAGATACACTGGCAAATGCTTCATGTTTTCAGTATCACAGAACAATGAGGAACATGATTTCTCCACATTTTCATAATGGTACATAATTTAAAACCTCTGAATTGTTTACTAATAGAGTTTTGTTTTTCTATTTTTATTTGTGTATATTGCAGTGATGACAAATATAAAAAATGCATACACATACGTGATATACTTTCATCATGTTCCACTTGATGTTCTCATGTTTGTTTAACTGCAGGTAATTGAATCACAAACAACATAACTACCTTTTTATATTTCTTGTTATAAATATTATTTGATTTTGATGTATTATATTGTTATTTCTCTCACAATTGTGACTTAATTTTTAACAATATATTTCATAAATTTGTTATAAACATAATCCTCATTATTAGACTCATCTTGCTGTATGCTTCATATATTTAGAATGCAGTCACACTTGATATGTAAACATTTTATTTTAATAAAGAAACAACTGTGTATTATGTTCACATGAGTGTGTGTATATGTTTTAGGTTTGTACCTGAGTGTGTGTTGTGTGCATTTACTTTTGTATCTATATCTGTGATGACAGATTTGTAATTTTAAACTATAAATATTGCCTGTAGACATTTTCAGAACTACTAATGATTGTTGCAGTGATTCAGGAAGCAATTCTGTCTTGGAAACAAATGATTTCCTGGACTGAAGATAAACTTCAAGTCATCCTGGCACCACTGAAAGCTCATAATCAGAAAGTAATGACTCAGCTTCTCCTATAAAATGAATTATATATAATTGTGTTAGATTATGTGACTAATCGTGGATTCCTCAATTTTTGTTTCCTTGAATTTTCATAATTGTGCTTTCCTGTCAATTGGGTTCTTTCTTCATTTTCATTATAATTTTTTTCTCTATTATCATTGTTAGGTAATTCATTCTATATTTTCTGTGGCTAGGATATTATAGAATTAAGGCAGCATGTAACTGCTTTTAATATTTTTATCTAATCATGCAGAATGTTTTTATCATTATATAATATTTTAAGTAGTATTTTGGTTGTTTTAGTGCAAGTACAGTTCATGTCTACATTCTTTTTCTGTAGTAAATTAATCTTCATCTAAAGGAATTCTTCTAGATTTCTATATATTTTCCAACTTTCTGTATCATCTTTGCAATATGCATCTCACATTTAACCTTCAACATTAATGTTTTTAGGATCTATTCTTTGACTTACCAACCAGACAATTTGCACAATATTGTTTTTTACTTAGATTTATACTTTCTCCTCTTAACATTTTCACACTTTATGACTTTTAGCTTCTTAATAGTTTCTTCCCCAGAAAACTTTAAACATTTTAAGGACAGGAGCTATTCATGTCTCCTTCAATATGTATTCTGACTGTACAGTACAGGAACTCGTGAGAGAAGTAAGATAAATATTTATAAGTAATAAATGAAATACTGATGCTGAGTTATGTCAGATTGGAAGAATTTTTCTGCTGATCAAAAGAATAATTAAAGTACAAAAACTGAAAATATAGGTTTAAGCATATATATGGATATATGGGCTAAGAAAATTCATAATTTAAAGGAATAGAGCCAATACCCAAAGTCCTATGAGTCCAGAAGTGACTTGAATGTTAGTCTTTACTGCTTCCACATAGTAATATGTGAAGATAAAATCTTAATAGATTAAAGAATAATTACACAAGACATAAAGTTAAACAATTTGGGGAAAATCTTAAGCAAGCATTCACAATGCAAGTGTTTAGTACCTTAACTTTAACACAAAGATACACATTATAACATTGGTTTCTCATTTAAATATATTACCCTGCTTCTACAGTCTATTTCCTTTAATATAAGGTTCATTCACTGTATAGTAAACTCTTGAAGGGGAACACACACAGTGAAGGGGAGGGAATACAAATAAAGTAATCCCACACTAGCTCCAAATAGGTTATAATAAGGGATTCTTTATTTAAAAGGGAACTGACAGATTACAACAGAAAACAGTAATGGAATACAGCATCCAAGTGTGAGAGCAGGGTGCAAAAGAGAGAAAGAGCAGTGAGTGCACACCTTTAGGTACCCAAAGCCATGTCAAACTTGGTCCAGCCTCTCAAAGGCCATTGACTGAAGGATTTCCCCATCACCTCCCTCTTTTGTCTAAAAAAAAGAGAGTTCCAAACCCAACACAAAACTATATACAATAAGAACAATTAATTATCAAGTATAAAAATTAGAATTACAAACACCATAAACAATATTAAGCAAGAAACATATGCTAAATGTTTCAATAATTTTTCTATCCTAAGAAGTAAGTTTTGTAGTAGAAATGACTTGGCCAAGTCATATGAAGAAAGCAATTATGACTATCTAGTCTTTAACCCCATTGAAGACATGAGAAGAGAGATAATATTACCTGAGTAGGCAGGAAGTACATTCAAGCAGCTTCCAAAATGTGCAATAGATGACATAGACAACTGACTACCTTGGCAATCATCCAAAGTCTCATTTGCAGTGTTGGAAAACCAATATTGGTTAAAGCTCAGAGTAACTGACAGACCATTTTTAGAGGCAAGAAAAATTTTAGAACCATCTTATCATATCTTGGCAAGTTTTGGCAGTCTTTTCTTTTGTTCCTGCTTGTCCAGTCCAGATACCATGCATTTTGTCAGTGGTTGAAGTATGGGCAGTTCCTTGCCCAAAGGCCAGTTTTGTCAAGAAGAAAGCAAACTCCATGTGGAGTGTCTTGAGTGCTCAACATTTTCTTGGGAATATATTGGTGTTGCCAGGAGCAAATGTGTCTCACATCAACAAAACCTCAAATTATTTAAATGTTATATTCTACAGTTTTTTGAAGTGGTTGAAGATTACCTGTTTATACAGAATACAATCTCTATGTATCTAAAGAACCTGATTAGTCTAACCATAAGTATGACAAGCATGGATGATGATTGTCCTATAATACTTAATACCTATATAACTTAAAGACTAAAACTTCATATTAGAATATTAAACAAT
>LOJH01025433.1:0-18324 GCA_001685095.1 Ellobius talpinus
GAGAGAGAGAGAGAGAGAGAGAGAGAGAGAGAGAGAGAGAGGAGAGAGTCTCTCAGTGACCTGGAACTTGCCAAGTAGATGAGGCTGGCTGGCCAGTAAGTCCCAGGAATCCTCCTGTCTCTGCCTCCCCAGTGCTGGGATTATAAGCACCCACTACTACTCCTGGCTTTTTCGTGCCAGGATGGGGCTGGAGCTCTGGTCCTCTTGCTCATTACGCAGGCATTTCATGAATGAGCCACCTTCTCAGCTCCCTGTCAGTATATCATTATTCGGCAAGTGGAGCCTGTCAGAGTTCCTCTGTAACATTTTCTGAAACCTTGGCAATTTGCTTGCTTTTCAGTGCATGACAGGAAACCAATAAATACTTGTGACAGCACAGATACAGCCTGGTGCATCCCTACGGTGGCACTCCTTGACCTTTAGCATGAGCATAAGCAGTGTTGCCTGCGACTTTGTATACACTATGATCACGACTTCCTCATATGATGGGATAGAATTTGGTTCACATTATAGAGCTAAATTATCCTGGAGGTTGGTTGGTACGATTTAGAATTGCGCTGTCTGGGAGAGGACCTGTTTGGAATGAGCTAGAGTTACCTAACTCTGTTAGGCAAGGCCTGGTCTCAGCAGCCTGGACCTTCTGCCTGGGGAAGATGGTGAGGTTTTGGGTGGGTCAAGGAAAAGCATGCCTTGGTTAATGTCCCCCACCCCACCTTCTTCCAGAGTAAAAGGCACATGTGACTAGTGTCTGTTCCCTGCTCCTGAGTTTCCCTGTGACCCTTGCCAACAATCAGAAAAGGCCAGAGTCCACTATTTCCTACCCTGACCCCTAGGCCTCCTGGCCCAGAATGAATGAGTTCCTTGTTCTCAGACTTAGAATGAATTAGACTAGGGATAGCAGAGGTACAGCACCCCCTGCCTTAGTGGAGAGGATTATGGGTATTGTGGAAAGAATGCCCAGGCTTCTTTCCGAATCCTGTTAGCCTCTCAGTAGCTGGGGGTCATTCCGAAGGCAATGGGCTCAGAACCTCAGAATGTCCTGTGGGAAGGCTATCAAATTGGCCTCTTTCGATTAGCCAGGTCTGGTGCATTGCACACCAGGAGCCTGAATCTAGCTTTCTCATCTGATGCTGACTATTGGATGAACCAGCCTCTGCACTGAAGTCCGGAGTTGGGACAGAGCTCTGGAAGAGTTCCCAGAAACAGACAGTTACTCATCAAGTTGGGGAACAGCTGCCATTGTCGTCTAGGGAGCAGAGGCCAGAGACACCCCCAGACACTGAAAAACCTCAAGGCAGCCTGAGACGCCGGTTGTGACGAAGTTGGGGATGTTGGCCTAGCTCCATGGTGTTACTCTCATTGGGCCTTGGGGAGCCAGGGAGATGTGGTGACTTAGAAAAGTTCAGAGAGTTTCCATAACAGTACCAGAACCGAGGTGGTGGGGTGGGGTGACCTTGATCTTTAGGAGAAACTGCATGTCTAGGGAAAGGCCCAGGAGGATGCTTGTTGCCAGGGAGACCTTCCATACAGTCTCAGCATCATTATGCTTTGGACAAGCCAGGGACAGAGGAATCATCTATGCGTGTTGCAGTAGCAGGATCTTCGTTGCCTTGGACCTGGCCAATGTCTCTACAATGGTCTGTCTGCCCATCGTGAAAGACTTCACTATTGTCTCAAAGGCATAAAGACTGCTTTTTAGGCCCAGGCATCCCACTCACCCTGCCACGTGTGTGCCACATGTGGGGTTGGACGGTCCGTGGCTCCTACCTGGCTCATCAGAGCCCAAGTATTGGGAGGATGGACCACCCTACTATGCTCTGCCCCAGTGGTAATAGCAGAAGCTTTTTCACTTAGAAGTCTGACGGTCACTTTCCTCATGGCTCTGTGACTTTGAATCTTTGGAGTCTGGAAAACGGAGCTGATTGCCTTCTACAATGCTCTTCTGATGGAGGAAGAATCTGAGAATGAAAGAAAAATGTAAGAAACACACACTTTAACCACACCAGATGACACTGGTGTCATAGGGAGCCCATCTCTTTCTTTCCTTTTGCTTTTGGTAGGGTAAGTAAAGTAGCTATTGAGCCATTTAGAAAGGGGACTCCTGTCCTTTTAACTCTGGCCCAGTGCCATTCAAGCATCCAACAAACTTCCATCATAACGGTCAAGGTGGTGCCTGTGTCACAGGGTAGCCATTCCCCCCATGGCTGTTGAGCACTTGACAAAGAGCAAGTGTCACTGAGTAACTAAATGCCAGGTTTTACTTTTACATGTGTGTGTATGTGTGTGTGCCTGTGTGTGTGTCTGTGTATGTGCCTGTTCACCTATGTGTGCCTGTGTATGACTTTGTGTGTGTATGTGTGTGCCTGTCTGTGTGTACACATGCGTGCGTATGTGCCTGTGTGTGCATGCATGTGTGTGCCTGCATGTATGTGTGCAAGTGTGTGTGTGCCTGTGTGTGTGCATGCATTTGAAGGCCAGAGGTTGGTTTTGGATGGCATTCCTCAGGCACCATCCACCTGGGTTTTTTGAGGGTGGTAGTTATTTGTTTGTTTAGATAGGGACTCAACTGTAAGCTAGACAGGCTGACTAGGAGCCCCACAGAGCCACCTGTCTCTGTCCCTTTAGGGCTAGGATTACAGAACTTGCGCCACCAGCTTTGTCATGCAGACCCTGGGCATCAGACCTGAGTCTTCACACTTGCTCACAGGCTCTTTATTGACTGAGCCATCTCTACAGCCCTTACAGTACTTGTAGTGATAGGAGCGTTTAAATCAAGCTTCAGTAGTCACATGTGGATGATAGCTACTGTATTGGACAGCATGCCCCTGGACGGCCAGCATGAATACTTGGACTTTTAAACATGGTTTTGTCACAAAGCCACATTCATGTCAGTTTCTTTTATTAAACAAAGGCCTGATGAGCATCAGGGACTTTCTCAGCAGGTTGTGCTGTGCGGCCTCAAGTAGGACAGAACTGATCCAAGTGTCACCTAACAGAGACTTTTAAACAAGACTTAGGCTCGGCCAGAGAATTAGTCAAGGGCAGGAGATTCTGAGAGCAAACCGTCCAGAACACAGAATTCATATGCACCTCCTTGGGATAGAGTTTCATCTTCTGAGGCTGCCAGGGACTGTCAGCCCTTGATGACCTCATGTCTGAGTGTCTTGACATGTAACTTGTCCTTGGAACCTCCCATGAGGATTTTACAAGCAGGTGTTTCCAGGGGGGACTGTGAGGCCATGCAGGAAGTGGGAGGACATGAGAATTAGAGCACCAAGCCTGGCCGCATGTCCACAACTGCTGTCACCTGCCAGGCACTGGTTGAAGATGCCATTTGAGACTGAGATCCCCAGGTTCCTTGTTCTGTGCTTCGCCTCCCTAGCAGCCTGACTTGGTGCCGCAAAAAAGGTCTGCAGCCCTGGGCCAGCGACATCCAAAGCAGAGTCTCTGCATCTTTGTCTATACTGGAAGGTACTCTCCTCCAGCCTCCCAGGGAAGCTTCTCACTGCTTCTATGGGTGAGAACTTGGGGGCTGTGAAGTGAGTTCTGGCTGAGGGGTGACTGAGTGGGTATGATTTCCCAAGTCACGATGCAAGCTTAACTCCGCTGTCTGTCTGTCCGTCTGTCTCCTGTGCTTCACTGCTTCTCACGTTGTCACTCTTAAGCTTTCTAGAAAAGAGAGAGCCCCATGCCACAAACCTAGAGATTACACTAGGAAATTGGTGTGACATTTGGGAAAATAATAAAATCGAAGAACCAGAAAGCTCACACTTACAATGCAAATGAGATGTAACTTTCAGTGCAGGCTCAGGTTCTGTTAAGATGGCTGAAGAACCAGAGATCAAAATGGTATCCCTTAGTGGTAAGCAAACTTTTGTCAAAGGCCACACAGTAGATATTTCAGTCTTTGCCAGCATGTAGTCCCTCACACAACTATTCGGCCCACTTAATGTGTACATCTGTGTTCCAGCAAAACCTTGTTTCTAAAACAAGCCATGGACCAGAGTCAGCCTTCAGACCAGAGTTAATCGCCACTGGTCCAAGGTGAGCCTGAAACTTTCTTTTAAATAATTAACTGTTTAGACAGAACTGCTTCTACTAACCTGGGCATTCACAAAGCCTCCATCATGGGTTAAGGACTGTCATGAAGGGCAAAGCCATCTAGCATCTATTGATGCTGAGTGCAGAGGCCCTTCTGGGCATTTACTGTAGATAAAAGAACGTGTCCCCATCCTTGGGCCACAAGCTTCTCTCAAGCTAAAATGCTCAGTCAGCTCCCAATGGTTCCTGTGTCATGCAGTGACTATCTGTTTGTTTTATGGTGTTCGTATCTTAGACACCCACACCGAGAGGTGTCTGGGTGAGGTTGGGGTCCCAGCCTGCATTTTCTTGATGTTACTGGTGTTATGAGAGCAGGGCCCATCCTGTTCTTAGCACCTACCCAAGTGCACTGCACACTGCAGGAGTGGGCGAGCCGACTCACACTGGATCAACGAGGACGGGGGAAGGAGATCCACTCAGTGGTCACCCAGAGTGTTCTAGATATGAGACCTCACTGTCACTTCTGGACAGGGCTGTGCTGTCCCAGAGCTGGCAAACATGGACCCTCTGTGTTATGCTGCGTCGCAGCCTTGTTGGGGCCAGCAGGCATGGCATATTTGAGAAGGGGACCAGAGCAGACAGGAAAAGGTTGGGCTGGGCTCCCAGAGTAGCAAATCTTTATTTTTGTGAACATAACAAAGAAGGCTATTTGGGCGAGAAACAAGGGAAGTCGTGTTTCTCAGTCCCCACAGAAGCAAAATTAATTAATTATACCAGCCTGTGGTCCACTGTTCCCGGCTCTTGCCCAGACCTCCCTGGGATCTCTTCCTCACCCAGGAGAAGCTGTTGCTGCCCCCACCAGAGAGGCCTGGACTTGATTCATAATTTGCCTTTCCTAATTAGGCCCAGGGATGAAGGAGACGATTATTAATAATGTATCCGGGTTTTTAAGTGCCCCACAGGAGCCGAGCCTTGAGAAATGGTGTTCTTGATGATAAACAGCCACACTGCCACCACACTGGGCTCTGTGCCCAGACACTGGGCAGAAAGACATTTGAGGAGAGAGTGGTCCATGGAGCATGGGCTGCTGGCTGGAGTCACAGATGGAAGAGTCGAGAGTCCTTTGCCTGAAGGTGTGTGTGCGCGTGCGTGCGTGCGTGCGTGCGTGCGTGCGTGCGTTGTGTGTGTGTGTGTGTGTGTGTGTGTGCTGGGGAGAGAGGCATCCAATCTGCCTTTGCCATCCAAGGTTCATCCAGATAGGACCTTTCTTTAGGGTTGCCTCCTTGGCCGTTCCAGGTAGGTCTACGGTTCAACATCTCCTGAGAGGGGCCCCTGATTCTCACAGTGGCAGCAGCTTCCCTTTCCACCCAGTTCTGGCTCCTCCTGTCTCAGTTTCTCTAAAGCATCTCCCAGCAATCTCCATACCTGTGGGCTTGCTTTCTTGTGTTGTCTATTTAGGGGTCACGGGTTCAAATCTGCCTAGGTCCCAATTCTGAGGTAATGCCATCAGGTTCTGTGCCATGCTTTCCTCGATTGTCAGACCTTATGTTTGCTCCCTATAAGCACCCACACTCGGCACTCACTGCATCCTAACCCATTGGGCAGAGCCGGCACAGCATCTCTGCATCCCCCACCTATGCAGTGAAAGGTTGCCCGAGCAAGGCGCATGACCTTGAACTTTGGGTTCATGACCTCAAGTCTCTTGGAGTCTTTCTCGCTCCTGCCTTTACTATATCATCGGTCATTCGCTCTTCTAGACAACCGGCTTACAACCTGCCACTTGCCCCTGGCACACTCAATACTTTGCTCTGGCTTCACCCCTCTTCCTTGAAATGATTGACACATCCAGAAAGGAGCACCCAGGCTCTAGAGACATCACCCCATGCTGTATAAACTTCCAGCCTACATTTCCTACATAGTAGGGCTCCATCTGAGACCGAGGCAGAGGCTCCTGATCTAGGAAGTGGGGAGGGTCTTCTTCGGGCTGGCACAAGGGCCTTAATCTTCTCTCTCTCCTATAACACATCCAATGAATTCTCTTTCTCCCTCACCTCTCCCCCACTGCACACATGTGCACACACATATGCTCTGCCGCACAGCTGAAAATCCTCCTCTGATCATCACTTCTCCACTGTCTGTGGCTCCATGGGACCCTTTCCTTTGGCAACAAGCCCTGTGTCCTGCTGTCTGCCTCTCATTCCCACACAGCCCCTCTTCTAGAGCCCCCACAGGCTTCCTTCTTTCACCTTCCAAAGCCTCCTTGGCACCTTAGCTGCCAGTTCTCATTTCATTGTATTTAATGGTCAGCTGCCCTGGGCACAGCCAATGTCATCTTGCTCCATGAGGTTCTTGCTTGGCCCACTTCCTAGCTTCTCTCTCCTTGCCCGGCCCTCTGCCTTTGGTCTCCTAGTGTTGAGGTATCCAGGGCTCAGGCCTCAGCCATCTCAGTTCTGCCTACAGTTTCTTGCTTGCTCAGCTCCCCGAGTCTTGGGACAGGTGCTGGTGAACTCCAGCTGCTGAGCCCCATGTCTGAACTCAGACCCAGCTGGTGGCTGGCCAGCTTTCTCGGAATGTTATAGGAATTCCACCCTGGACTTGACCTCCATGCCCTGCTCCATTCTCCCTGCTCGCAGACAGAATTTGTTCTCCCGATGCTCAGGGAACCGTACCAGCTCTCCTGTCTCATGCGCTTCTCTGAATGGGGCCTCTTCTCATCAGCTGTGCCACTAACCTCCAGGCTGAGGCACAATCACATCTCTGCTGGGTCTCAGGTTCCCTTGCAGCTCCCCATCCTGTTCTTGTGTGCACACGCACACACACACACACGCACGCATGCACACACACGCACGCACGCATGCACACACGTGCGCACATGCACACACACGCATGCACACACGTGCGCACATACACACACGCATGCACACACGCACGCATGCATGCACACACGTGCGCATGCACACACGTGTGTGCACACACGTGCGTGCACACACACACACGGTACCAGACCTTACCATCTTTTCTCAAGACCCTCCAGTACCACCTCACTTCTTATTCCTTCTCCCAGCCTCTAGACCTCACACAGTCTCCCTAGTCTCTCTGTCCTGTCTCCAAACATGCCAAGCTCAAGGTCACTGTAGACCCTCTGCTTGGCCCCATCCTTGGACACCTTCAGGACAAACTCCGTTGCCGAATCCCATTCTTTGTTCAAGTGACACCCTCATGACTGCCTTGGGCATCCTGGCACTCAGAACACTGAGACCCACTTGTTCGCACCATTACGCTGCTGTGACTTAAAGCAAAGAGGACACAGTGGTATCTGAGGTGAGGACATTTGGCCAGACTTGCAGGACCCAGAAGCTTCTTAAACTAGAGGCTAAGGACTAGGATGACCAGGCCTGAGACCATGAAAACCTACCTCTGCTAGACTTGTGAAGGATGGTCTACAGGAAGAGACCTAGGGGGATGGGAAGGAGGCAGGCATCTGCACTAGCTGTCTGTGGATCTTCTCTAATCCTGGTACCTTCTTGGAGGAGGTTCTGTGGCTTCTCCCAAGTTACAGGGGGGTGAAATAATAAAGTCTAACATACCCAGTGGCTTGCCCAATTCAGCCCAGACATCAAGGCCAGTTCCCGATTCAAAGCCACTGTGGATAATCATTGCACTGAACTGAGCAATGGGCACTCGGGGAGAATGAACCTCTGGATGTGAGGAAGATGGGATCACCTGGACAGATTAGAGGTCAGGAGGGAAGCAAAGCAGAGGAAGGGAATGAGGAAGGGGCAGTGACTGATGGCTGTGAGACTCAGAGAAAGGGGCCCAGAAGGGGGAGTGTCTGGTGTGGGGCTGAAACTGAATGAAAACCCAACTCTTGGTGAGACTGAGGAGGACACCTCACTGTTAGATGCCTCCAGCCTGGGCCAGGCCAGTGGTGCAGACCAGCAGCGCTCATCCAGGAGAGGCTGTATGCACAGGGATGCTGAGAAGACACTGGAGGCAGAGACATGGCTTCTGGGGCTACGCTGAGTTCTGAGCAACCCAGCGAAGGTCTCGCCTGTCATCCCCTGTGTTTTGCAGCCCCATATAGTCCTGGTGGCACACTGGCACCCACCCCCTTCAGAGCCTGAACGAGTCTTTATTCATATCACAGTGTGGCCGCCCTCCTGGTTCAGTTGTCTGTAGCAAGCAGGAGCACCTTGGTGGCTAGGAATGTAGAGGGGGGCTTCTATCAGGGCTGCAGGAGGGCTGGTGGGCACAAGACAGAGTAGACATGGCATTACCTGTCTACATATTGCTCCCAACATAGGTGGGCGCCTAGGATACTAATAAAGTGTTCTTGTCACTCGGGACATCCCTAGCGATTCTAGCTATGAGGCATGGGTTCCCAAGCTCACAAGCACCAAAGCCTTGTGGCCTATCTGTGGTTTCAAGTCTAGCCCTGGTGAGAAGTGAGGGACAGTTCCACCCCCACACTGACCCTGAGACCTCCACGGGTGGTGGACACCCTGGCACAGACTTCTCCATGGATGTCCAGTGTCTGTGAATGGCTAGCAGCTGCTGAGAGTTCCTTGTGTCCCGAGACAATGGAGCTCTATGTGAGGCAGGCCATGAGAGAGAAGTGGTGTTTCTCCCCCACACCTCCTTCCTTAGTGGACATTGGGTCTGTGTCAAACTGCCCAGCAGTGCCAGGGCTTCGGGCACCGAGGCAGGGGAAGAGTGTGAACTCATGATGGAACTTCTGAGCAAGCATGCTGTTTGCATTTGGGCCAGGTCAGAAAGGGGGGGGGCTCAGACTGTGAGGTTAATGTGAAGCCCTGGACAGGTCCCCCACCACTCCAAGCCTCAGTTTCCTCTAAGGGATTGTGAAACAGATCCTGCCACCACTCAGATCTTTAACATAGCCCCTAGCTCCTCACTCAAACCACACAGGACCAGGGCAGGAACAGGCTGTGCGCTGTGTCCTTAAATCTTTCTTCGAGGAGCAGGACAGCTTCCTCGCCACCCCTGTGGTGCTGCAAGGGAGAGTACAGGGAGGAGCATCATCCTAAAGACCAACTGTGCCGTAAAATTGTCCCTTCAAACTGGACTCCATCACGTCTAACTGGTGGTGCTGCCAAGACCATGTAAACCCAAGACAATGATTTGGGGCCCAGCCTAACCATTGCCTGAGGTATCACTCAGAAGTATGTTCAGGGTCCTTATCCCTGGAGAGAGCAGGGGGCAGACCTCCACAGTATCTAGACAAGCCAGTGATGGCCTGATTTGTCACCGCTTGTGAGCCACCCATGGGCCTGAGCTGCTCCAGAAGCTGGAAGCAGGAAAGTCAGGGAGGGAGACCCTCCTCACCTCAGCATAGCCAGGGTAATGAAGGCCAATTAGGCCTACAACCCTTTCAGTTCCCAGGGAGTCAGCCGCAAACCACTGAGGCAGACTGTACATGAGTCACCAAGGACTTTGAAACCAAGGAGATATGTCTAATGATATCTCCAAGGCCTGTGGTGTCCCAGTGGTGCCTAGCATTCAGGCTGGGCCTACGAGCAGGGTGTCTCTGAAGAGAGCCACACATAGGGTTGAGAGGCAGAGCACCAGATACAGCCATGACTCAAGATAGAAAATGACGGTGCACCCCCGCCATGTGTGTGCTGGGGGGGCTGAGGTCAACTTTGGTTCTCGTCTTTAATAAGCTTCATCAATCTGCCTGTCCTGTCACTACGCGTCTCCCAGCTCTGGAGTTACAGATGTGCCCTGCCATAGTAGCTTTCACGTGGGTGCTGGGGAACCAAGCTCAAGTCCCCATTCTGGTGCGGCAAGTGCTTCACCAACCAACCCACCTCCCTAGCCCCAGAGAAGTGACTTCTAAATGTTTAAAGGCAGGATTGCTCCCAGACCTCTCAAAGCCCCTGTGAAAGTATCCCGTGTACCTAGAAGGAAGGCCTCTGGGCAAACCTATGTGAAACTGGATTGAGATTAGCCTCTGAGAATGTCTGTGAGGGGTTGTCTCCATTGCGATGTATTAGCCTCTGAGAATGTCTGTGAGGGGTTGTCTCCATTGCAATGATTGACATGGGCAGCCCCATCCTAACTGTGAGCAGGACCGTTCCGAGCAGGGGATCCTGGGCTGTGTAACGTGGAGAGGGCGAACTGAGCTAAAACGCATCACCCATCGATCTCTGCTCTTGACTGTGGATGCCTGTGACTCATTTTCTTAAGTTCCAGCCACTGTGACTTCCCCGTCATGATGCTGCACTATGAGCTGAAATAAACTTTGCTCTTTTGAGTTGCTTTCGTCTGGGTATCTTTGTCATAGCAACAGGAAACAAAGCTAAGACAGCAGCTTTAGTTCCTTCCTGCTTCATCTGGTTCCCTCCTATTAGTTTGGGAATAACTGGCTCTCTCAGGCTACCTCTTAGTGTGTATTGAATTGACTGCAAGAGCTGTCACCAGGTCCCTGGCTTTGTGGCCTCAATTTCCCCACTGCTAACAGGGAGTAAATCAATCAACCAGGCACTTTGGTATCTGTCTGGTTGTGTGTCTTGAAGTCTGTGAGCCCCCCTAGGGGGGTGGCGGTTCTTGTCTCCTCTGTCTCCTTAAATACCTATTCAGTGGGTGCATCTGAAATACCACCCCTACTTGCTTCTTTTCCAGGCTCCTGTGGGGTCTGCTGAGCCCACTTGCCACGCGTGTAACCAATGTCCTTGAAGCACCTCTGCTTTCCATTGAATTCTACTCTTCTCAGAACTTCTGAGGGCAGGGGCCGCCTCTGTCCTGGGCACTGCCTGGATTCCTCCCTCCCATGCTGCTCTAGAAATTCCTTGAGGCACTGCCTGGATTCCTCCCTCCCATGCTGCTCTAGAAATTCCTTGAGGCCGAAAGCTGGGATTACTGTCCATCATCATCATCATCATGGTCATCGTCATTGCCACCGCCATCATAATCTTAGTCATAGTCCTCGTTGTCATCACAGTGAGTTAGCATCCAAGGCAACAGGCTTCATTGTGGATTTTCATACATCTCTGCCATTACACATTGTTCTCATTCATCCTCTCCCCATCCCCTCACTCTTTCCATCTCCTTCCTGCCTCCCAATAGTCTTGCCTTCTGCTTTGACACCGCATGTATCTCACCATCCTCTCCTTCCCCCACTCCTCCCTTAGGTCATCTCTTCCTCTCATCCTCTTCCTGCTTTCACAGACTACACTCATGCATGCATCCACCACACACACACACACAGACATACACTCACACACACTCTCACACACAGACATACACTCACACACATACTCACTCTCACAGACACACTCACACATACTCTCACACACAGAGACATACACTCACACACATACTCACTCTCACAGACACACTCACACAACTCTCACAGACACACTCATACACACTCACACACAGACATACAGTCACCTCACAGACATACACAAACTCACACACAGACATACACTCACACAGACATACATTCACACACACATACTCACACACAGACATACATTCACATACACATATTCATTCTCACAGACACACACTCACACGCACATACTCTTGAATCTTAATTGGGCATCTGAGAGAAAACACCATTTGTCTTTCTGAATCTGGTTTATTTTAATTACTAATCTCTGATTTCATCCTTTTTCCCCCTGATATAAGCATTTCATATCTCTTTAGAGATGAAAAAAGTTCCATTGTGTGTATGGGCCACATTTTCTTTATCCATTCTTTATCCATCTGTTGATGGACACCTAGGTTGGTTCCATTTCTTAGCTAATGTGAGCAGTGTAACCACGAACATGGATGTATAAGTGTGTCCATGACAGGAGTACCCAGTGATGCTTCTGTGTTATCTGATTTCTATTCTCAGGTTTCTGAGAAGCAGCCATGCTGATTCCCATAGTGGCTGCACCCACTCACACTACCAGCAACAGGATCGTGGTTCTTCTTTCCCTAAATCTTCGCTGGAATTTGCTGGTATTTGTTTTCTTGGTGATAGCCATTCAGATGGGTTTGAGAAAGAATCTCAAAATCATTTTAATTTCTATTTCCTTGATGGTTCAGGATGTCGAGCACCTTTTCAAGTGTTTATTGGCCACTTGTGTTTCTTTGGAGAACTCTCTATTTAGCTCATGGGTCCATTTATTGATCGGGTGATTTGTCTATCCATTTTGTTCCGTTCTTTATGCAGTCTGGATAATAATCCCATCTGATGGGTAGTCAGTGAAGATTTTCAGCAGCATCTCTTTGCTCTGATGATTGTCTCCTTGCTGTGCAGAGATTGTTAATGCCATAACGATCTCAACAGTCAGTTCTTGGGATTATTTCCTGGACTCAGAGTCCCTTTTGGAAAGTCCTGGTCTGTGCCTACATCTTGAAACATCTTCCTCTAATGGCTTCAGAACTCTAGATCTTAAATTATTTAAGGACTACCTTCTTGTTACCATTGCCCATTGTTTCATATATTTAGAATGTTTTGGATGTTTTAGGAGAGTCAGTCAAATCCACTTCTTTACCCCTCGTTGCCTGGAAGCAGATTTCACAAAGCCTTTAACCTGGTATCTAGGTCCTGGCCCAAACTGGGTATTCCCAGCCCTTTAACGCAGTATGGGCTGACTAAAAAGAATGATGCTCCCTTGACACAGCAGACTTGAGCCTGGGCCCCTTTCCAGTGCCCTCCTGGCTGCCTGCCCCATCATGTGCCCAGGGTCAGGAGAGTTGACTGCTATGTCAGCTTCACTGAGACTCGGGAAATGGTGACATGACCCCTGAGGTTTCATGACAGCTTCTGCCTTCTGTCATATTCAAAGGGAGTGACAGAGACAGAGGCAGCTCTTTCCTGGTGTTTGACACTCCCATCTGGCCACCTGCCTGTCACCTGAAGATTACCAACTCAGTGTTCAGGTTGCCCTTCCCTTGCCTATTGGCAGTCAGTGTGTGTGTTGCTTCTTTGGGAGATTGCCGGCTCCTCATGCAAGAAGATCAGGTCTTAGTCAGCTTTTTAATCATCCCTGGGCAGCTGGCACCAGGTCTGGCAGAGGACAGCTTGTGTCTGATTCATCTCTGTACCCCCAGCTCCTAGCAGTGGGCACTGAACATGCTCAATACATATCCAGGGGAGCGCATGCATGAATGAGCACTATCAGGAAGCTGTCTCTCAATATGAGCCTCTAGCCTGCCCACATGGTGAGCTTCTATGATCTCTGGAGAGGTACTGAGGGAAACTGAGGCAGTAACCAGGTTAGTGGGCAGCTCTAAGATCTTGAGGTCCCCTTTCCAGCCCTCTCATAAGTTGCTCCAATGTTTATTCTCTTTCCTGAAATGATAGCGCCCAGGCTCCCTCCAGCTCAGGCATCCTCTAATCAACTCAAGCAAGGATAAATACGAATACCATCTTCAAATCTATCGCTGGCTTTGTGACCAAATTCCATGCTTTATGCCACCAGGTCTCTTGACACATCTCCTCTTCACAGACACAGTGTTTCTGCCTTGGGTTGTTGCCTTCCACACATACAGTGTTCATCAGCACCTGCTGAGTCCCACGGGGTTTCAGACAGAAGGGCACACAACCAGAACCAGCTGCTTCCAGTACCAGTGTTTTGAATAAGGACCATAAAATGAAAATTCCCACCCAGCTAGCAGAGTGTGAGGGAAAGAGACCCTGACAAATTCCAGACTGAGCTGTGCAACCTGTCATGTAGATGCAGTTTCTGAGGAGGGCCTTGCAGTCACCTTTGAGGGACAATTCAAACGTAGATGTATCTCTGTTAACACCCCTAGCTGAATCATTCACTCTGGTGACCAAAGAGAACACCTTCCCCGACCTGTGCTATGCTCTGGGACATTTCAAGGTATAACCATTCATTGAGACAGAAAGGCTGCAGCTGCAACAGGCTGGGTGGAATGGCCCTGGGGATGTGCCCAGACAGGTCAGAGCTTGGGGCAAAGTCGCAGAAGTGGAAAAATCGCTTTCTCTTCCACAAAAAGGAGGGGCAAAGTTTTGTGGGCGCTGGAGGCTGCAGCTATGGGCAGGATGCTAAAGCTAAAGTCACCCTGGGAAGACTCAATAGTGCTCCCAAAGGGGAAGATTTGGTGTAGTGATATTTTATTTATGTTTTAATATATAAAGTTTGCCTGAAGATCAGAGGGTAAAACTAACCACTAGAGCCCAGGCAGTGGTGTCACACACCTTTAATCGCAGGACTTGGGAGACAGAGGCAGATGGATCTCTGTGAGTTCAAGGCCACCGTGGGCTACAAAAGATCAATGCAGAAACAGATCCAGGTATTGGTGGCTCACACCTTTAATCCCAGTACTAGGGAGTCACACGTCTTTTTAATCCCAGCACTGAAGGGGAATATAAGATGGGAGGAAACAGAGGCTCAGGGCTCAGGTTGTGGTTACCCAGCCTTGGTAGAGGTAAGACTTCTCCAATGGTTTGGCTGTTTTGCTTTTCTGATCTTCAGCTTGAACCCCAATATCTGCCTGTTATTATTCAAGCTACAGTTTGGAGTTTGATGTTATCAACAAAGTCATTGAATGAGCTCATGGGTGGAAGCATGATACCTAAGCATCCTGCTGGCTCTCCGGCACTATTGTCTGTGTGGTGACTGATTACCTAAGGCCAGCTCCTTCCAACTCACAGAGCCTGGTAATGTCCTTGTCTCAGCTGTTTCATCCAGTATCTCTGGTTTTCTGCTGATCTGTGGAGAACTGAAGTCCACTCGGGACCATGTATAGGTGGAGACTGCTCTTTCATTTCCCAGCTGCCCAGATGGGAAAAACCACACAAAAATTGTGTTAATTACAATACTGTTTGGCCTATTCGCTCAGGCTTCTTATTAACTAGCTCTTATATCTTAAAATAACCCATTTCTATTATTCGTATATCGCCATGGAGCTGTGGCTTACTGGATAAGGTTCTGGTGACTGTCTCCTTCGGCAGCTACATGGCATCTCTCTGATTCTACCTACTCTATATATCTCTTCCAGGCTGGCTATATTCTTCCCTGCTATAGGCTGAAGCAGCTTCTTTATTAATCAATGGTAATAAAACATATTCACAGCATACAGACAGGAACACCCCACATCAACTGTGTGTTTGTTAATAGGCAGTCTGGATCCCCCAGGAGTCAGAGAATGTCGAGGACTGTGTATTTGTTAATGGGCAGTCCAGATACCCTAGGAGTCTGAGAATGTCTTCTTGGATGCCAGGATGTGTTCACTCCCTTCTATTTCCACTTCTCCTTCTTGGTTCTGCCTGGGAGCATACCAGAGCATAAACATCTGGGAAAGATGTCTAGGTGTTTGTTTATGATATGAATCATATTCACACACTTTACCCAAGAGGAATATGAAACTGTCTATACAAAAGATTTCTTCACAGATGTTTGTTGCAGCTTTTCCTAGAGACTGAGAATCTGCCAACAGCCTAGGAGCCCATTAGCAGGTAAATGACCAAACAAACAGTTGTAGCACAGGAACATGTGTGTGTGGCGCTAGGGGCAGATACCATCTACCAACAAAAAAGGGAGAACTGCTAAACTACATAGCTACCTGGGCGAATCCCCAATACTGCTAAACAAATAAAACAAATGTAAAAGGAAACAAGAATTGCTTATCGTGTGATTTGGTTTAGATGAATGCCAGGAACAAGCAAATCCTATCTATTATTTTAGCAATCATTAGGATGGTTGCCCCAGGTTAGGGATTACTGAGGAAGACACTCAAGGATACTTTGAATTTATTGGAAATAACGGGTGTGGCTTCTGCTGGTGTAGACATCTGTCACAGCTGCCAGGTGGTCTTTTGACAGGAGGGGATCCCCCCACCCCCCGCCCGACATATCCCGGTGTCCTTGAAGCATCTTCAACTGGTTGCTGCCTCCTTCAAAGCACCTAGTACTGAGGGGACAGAGCTGGGGACATCGTTTTGACTCTTGTGCAAATCTTCGCATATACTGATGACTGATGTAGCACTGTCTGTGTGGTCTGTCTACTCCTCTCCTCCCTCACCTTCCCTCTGCTCTCTGCCTCTCTCCCTTCCCCTCCCTCAGCCCTTTTGTAATACCCAGGGCTTTCTTTTCTCTGTCCTGTCTGGTTCTTCCCAGGCCTCTGGGATGGGGATGGGGCTCTCTCTTTGCTTTACTCCCAGGGAAGCAAACAGTCTCTTGAGGCCTGTACTCTGGTGGGTGAGCACCAACACTGCCCAGACCCACAGGTTTACCTGAGGACTGCTCTGGGAGAGGGTGGGGACCAAAGGGGTCAGAAGCTGCGGTGGTCACACACCTTCTCATGTTCTGGCCCCGTCCATGCACAGTGAGAATGTTACTGGTAGCATCACCTGGGCCCGATCCAGGCACAAAGAGTGAACCTCTCACAAGAAACTCAGTTCAGAAGCACATCCAGGGGCCAGCCTCCCTCCTTTCTCCTCCTGAGTCCCCTGGAGCCCGCCGCCCCACCCCCAACCACAGACACACCGGATTTAATGCCTCTACTGAGAGAATGAGATGTTCTGTTATTTTTCATGGGAAATTAAACCCGACCCTGCTGTCAGTTAGCTCATGCCTGGGAGGATGGAGGTCTGCTTAGCCAGGCGCTCAGGCCCCGGCTCTGATCTTGCCAAGGCTCGATGGAGGCACTGAATGGGGGAGGGGCTGGCTGGGGGCCAAGCATGATGTCACCTGCTGAGGTGGGGGTAGGGAAAGCAGGAAAGGTCAGAGGGCCTTCCTCAGGGTGATGGATGGCTGTGAGTGCCGCTCCCTGGCCAACCTCTCACAGACCCACCTCGCTCACTCAGAAAAACTCAGACTCCAGTGTCTTCCAGCTCCCAATTCTACCTCGTGCCCCGCGGAGGACAACTGGTGGTCGGGGCTGGTGATCATCATCGCTGTCGTCTGTGCCTCCCTGGTGTTTCTGACTGTGCTGGTCATCATTTGCTACAAAGCCATAAAGAGGTGAGTGTCCAGCCTCAGCGCCCAGGTGGAGCCCCCTCAGGGAGCCCGGCTAGGCCAGGATGTCTTCAGCTCCCTGGCCACCACTTGTAAATGATAGATGGTCACACCAGGTCAGGAGCAGGAAGGACAGGCAGGGGACCCCCTTCATCCCGACCCCATTTAATGCTTGTCATGAGTTTGTTGTAATGGCTACGGTGATTTCCCTCTTTGTTCTTCTATCTTTAACATTTTAGAGGTGATCTCAGACGTACCTTGGCAGCGTTAAGAAGTTTGATTCTGTAAGTTACATGTCTATTTCAGCCTAATACAAAAACCATGCAAGGTCATTGCCAAACACCGAAAGGGTAGCAGTCATTAATAATATTTTGAAGAAAGGGATTTTCTTCCCTAATTCCTGTGCTCCAGAAGTTACTTCTAATTATTATTATTAGAATAATTGTTAACATCTAAAATACTTAGCTTTTCCCTCTGAATCCAATCTTCTGTGTAATATAATTTTACTAATTCAAAACCAAAAAGAATGACAAATGAACACTTAAAATGAGGGTGTGGTCAGGCACACAGGCCTCAAACCGGGACTCCTGGGCAGGAGAGGGAGGACAGGAAATAAAGCTGTACAGACCTGGGCACTGCATCCTGGGTCCTGAGTGTTTTATTGCCAGCCCTCAGGCCACAGGCTGGCCTTCACAAAGGGTGTCAAAACTGAGTGCTCAGGAACTAGACTACTGGAATTTCCAGGCTAGGCTTCTGTTCACCCCCTTCTGTGTCCTTGGTCCGTCTCCTTCCATCTTTCCCAATGTGTTGTATTTTTCAGTCTAGGAAACCGAGTCTCCAGGGAGCTAGAAAGCTGCCTTGGTATCAGAATTTGAATCCAGAATTGTGTGGTGCCAAAGCTCGCCTCCCGCCATACTGGGCACTCAACTAAAGTTTTGTATTGATGATGAGACTCCAAACGCCTGCCTGCCTTTCTGTGAAGTTGAAAAGAAGTACTGCTGGATTTGATGTCTGAGCTCTGCTGGGTCAGAAGGACAGACAGACAGAGGAGCTCAGAGGCCCTGAGACCCAGTAACTCTGGGTACAGACCTTGCTTTGGACACCAAAATGGGTGGAGTCCCCACTGCTAAACTGTTTTTGCGAATGCCTACCATGTGCTGGCTCCATTAACAGAGACGGGTAGTGTTTACAAATGGTAAAGATTATTTTGCCATAAACTGTTCACCTGACCCCATACAAGAGGACTGATGGTCCCCTGGCCAGGGGAGAGCTGCCTGATGAATGCCAATTCTTTCTTCTTTCTTTCTTTCTTTCTTTCTTTCTTTCTTTCTTTCTTTCTT
>LOJH01025434.1:3208-18746 GCA_001685095.1 Ellobius talpinus
AGATTAACAGAAATGGGTTAAATTAAGATGTAAGAATTAGCCAATAAGAAGTTACAGCTAATGGGCCATGCAGTGTTTAAATGAATACAGTTTCTGCGTGGTTATTTTAGGTGTAAGATAGCCAGAAGGCTGGGACCAACAAAGGTCCCCTGCTCTCCATGCTACACTTGGCTTCAAGACTCTTGCTTTAATTCTGATCCAGAGGGACTCCGCTTCAAGAGACATGATTTAGCATACATGTATCAAAGAGTGTATGACTCAGTGGTGGGCAGAATGTAAAGGAAAATGATAACAATAAAAAGCCCCATTCTGAGGACCTTATGACTAACACACCTCCAGGAACTGCTGCTTTTGAATACTTGAGTGACCCATTTGCAAGCTGTTGGGGAACTTAAATCCGCGTGAAGTTTATGCACAGTCCTTAAATTAACACAGCAAGTGATTTTTCTTCCCTCATTACCTCTGATTCTGTACTGCTTAATTTGTGTCAATGTTGTTTAGCATTATTTAGCAAGAATAATGTAAAATAAACTGTATTTCTCCTGTCATTGAAGTCCCACACAATGTGAAGATAAGCATGTTTGAGGATAGAGTTTGTGTCTTATTCGCAAAAGGGAAAGAAAAGAAGCCTTCTCAGCATATCTAATTCTCAAGAATTATTTCCCCAGCCATATTCACCACACCTAAGGGGGATGCTCCTGTAGCTCTTACCCTTTTTCTTGGCCCCTCACCAGATTTTGTTCCATCTTCAAGACAGCCGAAGTTAGCATTTCTGAGGCTTTCAAATAAGCTCCCTGATTTCACTGGGAGTGAAAAATAAATATTAACCTGATCCATCCTTTTATATACAATATATTTATTTTCATTACAATGCTAAAGTACCCATGATTAGAAACAACACTTACTATCCTTTCTAAAATAACTCTTTGCTTGAGACAAAATCTCACTATGTAACCCTGCTACCTTTAAATGTAGGCAAGTCTGGCCTCAAATCCTGGAGATCCACCCGTTTCTGCCTTCCAGTACTTGTAGAGAAACTCCAGTACTTGTAAATAAAGCCACCACGACTGGCTAAAATCAATCTTTTGAAGCACTTTTTACATACTATATAAGTTACCCATTTCTGAAATTATTGATTGTTTTTTTTTATAAGTTCAGCTATCCCATTATTAAATGCCATGCCAGTTTATACTAGTGACCAGCCCTGCACACTCTAACCATCTCTGTTGCAGTTTTTTTCTCATAAATCTTTCATATATGGGGCATTGGACTGGGAGATTCCTGGGTGCTACGCTGGTGCTCTACCAACTGACCTATACTCTCTACCTTGGATGTCTAGTAATTTAAAAACTGATCAAGGAGACTTTCTGGTATTGGTATATACTTGTTTGTGTGAAAGACTGATGTGATTTTTATTCATATCCTCAATAGTTATTTTGAATAAGTAATGATATTTTGTGAATTTTCTAGCTATATATTAACATTCTTAGGTTAAAGTTTCCAAATGTTGAGGGTAAAAACTGCTATCATAAAAATCACATCAGCTTCTACTTTCATTTCTTTTTTGAAGACTTTAGCAGTGTTGCTTCAAATAGAATAGAATCTATGATTACTTTTTAAAAACATGCTTGCTGTGATCTTTAATGCATAAAGCCAAACTCCATGATAACTGTAGCTGATTTTCAGAGGAAAATAGGTTTATAATTATTGAGCTGGAAAACTTGAAGAAAGAACTCTCTACTGTTTGATTAATTGAGCACACAAAAACTTCAAAGAAAAGGAATTTAAGATAAATAAAGCAACAAGGAAGTATCTGTCAATTTTGTGAAAGGCAAAGTACAATTCTATTTATATTTTAGGCTTCTGGAAATATAAACATCCTTTTTAGAATATAATGCTTTCTTTCTTCTGAGTTCCTCCGAGTGAGGATGGTTGCTCCATTCTCTGAACACCCTTTGCAGAAAAAAAATAAAGAGAATAAATTGAACATTCCTTTTAAAAAAACAAAAAAGTTTTTTATGTGTTTGTGTGTCTACGCATGCAAGCATGCACACGTGTGCCTCCTTGTCTGTGTGCAGGTTCCTGTAGAATCCAGGAGATTTCAGAGTCCCTGTAACCAGACTTAAAGGCTGTGACCTCCTCATATGGGTTGTAGAAAATAAGCAGGGTCCCCTGCAAATGCAGCAACCACACTCAGAATATAAGCTATCTCTCGGCCACATCAGGCATTCTTATGAAAGTTTTGGTATTTTTTTATTTTTGCCTAGCCACTACTGACATTAAAATATGAAAACATGTCAGCAGTATGAAGATTAACATCATGTTCATCTCAAAGATGGTTTTTCTAAATTTAGAGAATAAATCATATTTTTTTTCATTTTCAGAGTGCAAACATCCCAGTTATCAGCTTTAGGAATTACTATGATTTTGTATAATATCAAGTATTATCCTAGATGAATCTTCTTATAAACTTTGGCACATAAAATAATGAATTTATATGGTAAGGATCAAGACTTGTATTTGTAGAATGCATCCAGCCTCCTGAAATGATGATGGAATTTTCCATCACATTTCTGTCCACTATATTTCACAAGCCTGAGACCCTCTTCTCATATTCCCATCAGCTCCCTTGAGGCTACCTAAAACAACAGCCACCATTTAATGAGAATTTACTGTGTGCCAGCATACATGGTAACCTTATCCCAATTTTTCAATTTAGTTTTGTATATGAAAGACAAGCTATTACAGTACCTATTTACAATGTCTACATAGGAAAGAATGCCATTACCGAGACCAAGGTCACAGAGACTGTGGAGTTAGGACCCCGTAAGAGGATTGATTCTGGAATGTTTTAGAAGGGATAGACTCTCATTTTCGATGCTTTTCACAGTTATCCTCTCTGGCCCCTGTACAATAGCTGCTGCCCCTCTGTTATCAATACTGTTGGTCTTCTAGTTTAGAGTCTTACCTCTCTCCTTTACTTTTCATTGACTCAAATCGTATAAATCCCTCAAAGTCCAGAGGGCTCACCTTCCTTTTGAAGCTCACTGGAAAAATTCACTTATATATCCAAAGTTCTTTTATTGCCACTATTTCCAAAAATACAAAGTTCAGACAAGCACATGTGGCAGAGAACATCCTTTTTGGAGGGTTTCCTGTAAAGCTCTAACTCAATTTCTGGCTTAACTATTTGGCATTGGCCACTCCATTACTATCCCAGCATCAACAGAGAGGCACATGCTTCATAGTCAACCATGCATATGAATAGGATCCGTACCCATCCACCTGCTCAGGATTTTACAACAGAACTATACTCTTTTCTCTTTTGCATTGCCATCTGTCTTTATTGTGTTTCTGAGCAACCTGTTAAACTCACTCTACTTCCTTATCCTGTTCCTTAGATACCAAGGTTGTTCTTTCATCTCGGCCTTGAGCTAATGGTCAGGATTCTGCTCTGATAGGGTCACCACTTATTTTTGTGTTGATAAACTCAGTGTCCTAGATGTTCTTCACAGTTGAGTGTCATATATTCTTCTTGAGCTTTTGGATCAGTCTCCTCTACAGGCCCGTATTCCCCTGATCTCCCAATGGTCTCCTCCTATCTCCTTTCATAGCTACATTCTTATCTCATCTTTTTGACTGCACCTTCTCTGACTACCCATTTAAAATAGAACAAATATTCTATTCCTCCAATACACTATCTTTTGTTCCACTTCAATTTTCTCAGTGATACTTACAATATGGGTTTCAGATATTGGTCTATGTATGTAAGTTTTACTTATGGGGCTCCACTTATTTTATCCGAGGGTTATAGGTTTTGCTTTGCTTATCTTTCACTAACAGAACAAGTCTATATGAGCAGGATTGTAGAAAAGTCCCTAATAAATAATATAAACTCACAAATAATGATAGATATTACACTGCCTCACTCATGTTTTTCTAATTGGGCCACATAGTTTGATTTCTTTTTAATATGTTTACCACAACTTGTTGTACATATACTATGTACCATCAAGTAGATATATTCTCAGTAATTTCCATCAATCTTTTAAGTATAATTGCTCTATTACTTGTTTTTCAACTAACAAATGATTTGGATTAAGTTTTAAGTATTCCCCTTTAAGTGTTTGATACAGCAGAAATAACTCTATTTCTTACTTTAGAATATATATTTTGATTAATTTTCTCTTTGATAATTTCTTATGTAGTTAGTACATTCTGGTCACACTGATTCCTTGACCCTCTTCTATCCTTTCGTCCACATCATCTCATACTTCCTACAGCCAAGTCTCTAACCTACTTTTCTTTCTTTTTGTTTAAATATTGTTTTTGCTGTGTGACCCATAGGGCTTAAGCAGGGCCACTCACATTGGTTTGGATAAGAAGTTATCTGATGTGACATGAGTAGCTCATCAGGGGTTCCATCACTAAAGACAATGACTTCTTCTGTCCCAAAAGTCCAAGTCTGCCATTAGCCCCTGGTTAGTGGTACCCAAGAAGCCTTTCCCTGTCTGAGACTGATTGCTTAGCATGTCTCATGAAATCTTGGGGCAAGCAATTACAACTCTTGTGCATTCCTATCCTGGAGGGCTTATGTGGTTGTCTCATTTAAAGGTGATCATTTGACACGTATTTGTTTTCATCTATGAGGCTCTTTACTAACCATCTTTCAAGTCAGAGAGGAGCTTCATTGGTGTAAGCTCAGGACTGCACTACTCTATGAGTATAAGCATGAGTGTATACAGTGCCTCCAATTCCTAAGTCTTCCTTTCCTCATCTAACAATGGAAGACATAATAGTTCTTGATGTTTATGATCAAAACAAAAATTAAACAGGAAAACAGTAGGGGGCCTAACTTCTTATCAGACTCTGTCACCTTAGAAATTTCTATAAATTAATATTTTAGTGCTTTTTATAATCCCAATTCACAGGAAAATTAATAATTTAGCATTTGATTTACTTGGCACATGTACTTACCAGGCCAATGGAATCTCCTGTAGGGCAAAAAAAGAGAAAAGAAAAAAAAATCTCTCTTTTCTTCTGTGTAACTTTAAACATATGTATAACTCACTGCCTGGCTCCTGAAAGCATTAATCGTAATACTGACAACTGTCATTTTGAGGGTGTTGGTTTGGGGTCCAATATTGTGCTTCTTCTTAGAAATCTTTCTACAGCTTGCCAGTTCAGTTTGAGTAATTATGATTTACAACACTCAACCACAACATCCTACATGCTCAAGTCCACTCAATTACTACAGTGATAAAACTAGAACCGTAACTTAGGTCTGCCTAACTTTAAAATGCTGTGTGGTACTTTAATAACTATCTGAATACTTAGATACATGATGGAAAAAGAATGAATAGATAGATGGATGAGTGGATAAATAGAAGTATGGATGGGCAGAAAGACAGATGTGAATATGTGATAGGCAATGATGAGCACCTTTCTGCTGAGAGAAGCTTTCCTGATTCATCTTATGATCTCAGTTCTATAATCTTAAACACATATGGAGACTGTACTGCATCAATGTATCCATTAACCTATATGAACTAAAATTATTATTTCAAATTATTTTCTTCTTTTCTCTGAACTTGAAATTCATTAATGCAAAAATCATACCTCTTCGTTACAGTGATAGTACTTGAGGCCATATTTCTCCTAATAAATGCTGTTGACTATTTCAGAAAAGAACAGGGGATAGAGTAGCATATGTATGTGATTGCCATCTGTCTCCATGCCTGACTGTCGGGATCTTTTTAGTTACACTGAGTACTAGCTTTGCTACCTCAAGAAAGACACATAACCTCATGAGGCTACTTACAGATACATGGTCAAGTTAATATATGTAAATGTTTTAGACCTGTCCCAACATGCCCTACACATTTGAAGTATTTTTTCCCTTTTAGTGATTTTTTTCCTGTGTACCTGTATTAAATGTGTTTTGCTTAATCACAAATAGTTTCAAGTGTTAGTGAGCATTTTAGTCATTCCAGTAACGCCAGCCTAGCCATTATTTCCATTAACCGCACCAGCAGCATCACCACTCCTATGAAAGCGCACCATACAATGACAAACAGACAAGGATGGGGCTTGGTTCCAAACTCAGTCCTTTCTGAATCTAAATGTGGCCCTCCTTTAATGTCCCTGCCTGGACCACTTTGAGCTATATCTCAGCCTGGTGGAAGGTGCTGAAAGTTAAAAATATGTTTGCTCTATTTCACAATCTCTACGAGTTGCAAACAATAGTCCTAAGCCTGATTGTCTAGGCAGTCTTTGGGGCATGGCTTAGATTTTTTGCTCTCTCAGATCAAATGCAACAGACACTGAAAAACGCCAAGCTGTGACTGTACCCAGGGGACTCTGTGTTACAAGCTGGTAAGAGCTTTGGCTTTGCATATGTATACTTAAAAAGAAAATCCTTGTCAGGTGAAATGCAGCCTGTGTCTTTCTGTAATAGGAATCCTTACAAGAATTTCAACTAGAGTAAACTCCCAATCAGGGACATGGTTTTCCATTACGTGTCTGATATTTGACAAAGTTGGACTAGTTTAATGAAAGCATTACCAAAATTGTGTTTGAATGGCAAATATTCTCTAAGGCATAAAATCCTTCAAAATATAAAAATATCTTACTTTTCTTGGAATTAATATACTAGTCTAGTTGTTACTGTGATCCTTCTTTTTAAAAATCTTGAAAGTAGTAAAAATGTCTAATTTTGTGTTATCTAACAGAAAGAAGGGTGCTTCTGACCACAGACTCAGATAAAGGGAATAATACAAAGACACACAATAAAAATAGAGTGTAGTATTTACACATTATACATACACACACATTATACATACACATATGCACATATGTATATAATTTATACACGTGTACTTATGCACAAATTATATGCATATCCACATAAGTATATATGCATATAACATATACAAATAATAATATATACATATACATCTAGTAAAAGACTATTTTGTAATAGGTATGGCATATGTGTATATTGTGTATTATATGTATTATATATATATATATATATGTATGTATGTATGTATATATGTATATATGTATATATGTATATATTATATATATTAAAAAATAATCTTAGATTGAAAATTTTATTGAAGGTAAGATAGGGTTTTTGTTGTAATCCATATGTGTGATTTTAATAAAAACACTTGAAAATGGCTACTTTATAAACAACAAAAAATTTATTTGTTCACAGCCCTAGATATGGGGAAGTATAGAATGGGAATACATGTAGATTTTGTTTGGTGAGGGCTGATAGAAAAGGACAAGGAAGAAAATGAACATGGAAATGAAATGCTGCAGGCCAATGGGGTGCTCCTTAACCCTAGGATAGTAACCGTGCCTTTAAGCTAAATTCCTGTACATGTAGCTTGTATCCCACTTTTGGAGCTAGACAGACACAATAGTCTGTGAGCCTTTTGTTTCCCTCTGGTTCCTTGCCATGAAAGTTGCTGCCTTTGTTCTTCTATGTGCCAAAATAAGATGAGGAATATATATGCATTCACAAAGGCTAAAAGATTGCAAAGATTCGTGAGCATACATTTGCATGCAGTAAACTCTGCAAATTATTTTCTAGAGTGTAGATTGCCTTCACTCTTAATGAAAAAGGCTGATTCCACACCTGAGAAACCAAATGTCTAATAATAACCCCTTAGGTCCCTAGCCATAGACAAATTTGATGTGATTGTCAAGAGCCTTTGAACCTTTATTATCAGAGGTGTTTTATCTTTACAAGTGACAGTGACTACCATTCAGGGAGATGGCCAGCAGATGAAAGGCCTAGGATTTGCATCTGGTGCTTACGTCAGAAGAACACCTAGGTATAATAGGATCATCAACACGAATATGAACAACATGGTCAGTGATACTCATCTATACTTAGCCTAAGCTCTGATGAAATCATAAGAATAAAAAATTTATTCAAACAATCTGCACTTTTAATGCTTTTAATTTCATCTATTTAGTAATAAAAATATTCTGAAATTTTGTAGGCCAATATTTGCTAGTTAAAACTGGGTTATGGAATTTTTTGTAGACATGAATATGTCATCCACATTACAGGCTTCAAAGTATTGCTAATATGCATCATTACTATTCTGAAGGAGTTTTATATAAATGCTCACTACCAAGGTTAATAACAGCAACAGGAACAGAATAAACACCTATAAGGTAAAATTATATAAAATAATGAACAAACTAGATATGGATCTGAATAATCATACGTACATGTGGAAGAGAAAATATAATGCTATGAAATGAAATGATTTTCTGATATGATTTTTTATGATTTTATTATAATATAGAAAATAAAGATTCAATTTAATGTATAATCATATGTTTGAACTCTAAGAGATAATTATTATATTTGTGACTCCAAAATATTTTATTGTCTCCTTGTTACCCACCATCATGATCAAAATTTTTGGAGGAAACTCAGCTCTCCTTTGACATAAGCCAGTCTTTCCAGCTCTCCTTTTTGTTCTTACATTCCTATTAAAGTACACATGCATCATAGGGCCTCACCTACTTTCTCTTACTCTCCTATTGTGTGTCCACATGTAGCAGCCGTTAATGTCTGCCACTGCAAAGGACTATTTTATTAAAAATCTAAGAGGCAAATGTTCTCTTTCAAAAGCTCCTAATAAGTGGTATCCTCCTGCAATGAATTCACCAAGATGTGTGATTTATTTGTTCCCTAAATGTTCTTATCTCATGGTATCGTTCAAAGTCGCCAATTTCCTTTGAGTATACCTGTGATCTGCTTCCGTGTGTGACTCTTGAAGAGAAGATATTTATTAAACACTTATTGAGAGCCTGTTCTTTGCAGGTGCTAGAGCTTAAAACTGAATGGGGTGGTTACTACCAGCACAGATTCAGCAGTGATTTCTGAAAGGCAGAATACTTCTGCAGTATCTGATAAGAAACATAATAGTTATCTTGTAAAGTTGTAGAAGTGCAGGATGAAAAAATATAATTCAAATATATAGATGATTTTAATTAAGATAGACTCCTGATCAACCGCTTTTCAGGTAACGCATGCATTTTGCACAAACAGATGAATAAAATAAATGAGTGCTAAGCAAATAATACATCATGTCACCAAAAAGTTCAACACAAAAAACATTAGAAAAGGATCTCAAAAGTTGGAAATGGTTGTAGTATTTTAACAAAGTGGGTAGTGGAATGCACATGGCTACAGTGGTGGACAGGTAATTATGACTGGGGAGAAGTGATGGGAACAACAGGGGAGAACATAAAGTCCGGCTGAAAAAAAAAACATGTCTCAACAAGGAATTTAACTTTACTAGTTAATTTGTGATCTTGAGCAAAGTACTTGTCTTCTTTAAACCTGCATTTCTGCCTTTGTATAAAGGAGAGCAAATGTACTATACTTCTGTACTTGTCCTTTTTTGTTAATGTGGTCAAACAATGCCCAAGAAAGCTTCCGGAGTGTTCGAATCCATGACTTTGGGGAAGGAATGACAGCAGGCAGCAGAAATAGGAAGCTGGCCGATAACATTTTACATGTGCACCGGAAACACAACATGGCTATAAAAATCCTCAAAATCCATCCTTAATGGTGGTGCGTTCTCCAATATAGCTTCACATCCTAAGGACCGCATAACCCTCGGCACCAAACAGTGCCGCCAGCTGCAAACCAAGTGTTCAGTCCATGAGCCTATGGAGGATAATTGTTACTAAAACTGCAACCTTAAAGAGCAAGTGTGAGGATCTGATGAGAGTTCACAAATAAAATATTTATCACATTTAATTATGATTACCACTATCATGATAATGGTGATAAAATGGATGAGCTGGAGAGAAGGGTAAATAAGAGATAGAAGAACAATTCTTATAACTATGTTGCAGGTTTTTATTGTTTCTTAGTTACATGGAAAGGCGGGATGTTTCTTAAAGGCTGAGTGAAACTGACTTTGAGATTTTTAACTCCAATGTCATCTATCAGTTAAAGAAGGTACAGTAAGATCCCTTGCTCTTTGCAGGATGTGAGATACTTGCTACCTCCAATAGAGGGAAATAATTCCTACCTGGCTTTGTATGTTAGGCTTGGGTTTCATTTCTTTATTTTAATGAAAGATTTGGGTGCTCTATGTGAAGATGGGATGCATTTTGGGGTCAGAAAGGGGTTCAGTTTCTTCCTACTTATCCTTATCTCTGCCCCAGCAGGTAGCCATTAATAATCTTGCTACCAGATAAGAAGAGGGAGGCTTGGACATGAAATAATATTCCTTAGGTAAAAGGTGGCACATTCAGAATTCCAGTTTCATGTTTTTGACTGCACATCCCATGGTTTTGCTAGCCCCTACCAGTTTTGAAAATCAATGGCTTGAAAATCAACTGATGATAGGACTGGTTGCAAGTTCTGGGACCCAGAAACAAGACTAGTTCACCTGGCTCTATACCCTCCAGAGCCGATTCTGATGGTGATCAGGTATCGTCTCTGAATTCAGTTGGAGTTGTCACACACTGTTTATAGACAAGAGTTCGTGGATCTCAGGTGGGTTTGCACATGTCCCTTTTCTCATATTAGACAAATAGAAGTGGAAGATGAAGCTCTCTCTTATGGGTCACGTGAGTTTTCTTATCCTATTCAACTTTGGACTTTCTCTTCTTTCTCTCGTGTGTATATTCTTTACCACAGGTACTATCCCACTTTGAGCTATTAGGTGAAAATCTTCTTGTGATCTGCTAAGAGATATTTCTCCTTGGTGGTAGAAGAGAAAAGTACTAAGAAGAGGAGGGAGAGTTTCTTTTACAGCTTTCTTTTCTTCTGACGTTAAGTAATTGAAATGAGAGATAAACAAGAACTGCTTACCGCTGTGGGAAACACAATATAGGATATGAATGCAAACAATTAAATATGTTAAGTTACAAAACTTTTGGGATTGTAATACTGTTTTTTTTTTGTTTGTTTGTTTGTTTGGTTGGTTTTTCAAGACAGGGTTTCTCTGTAGCTTAGGAGCCTGTCCTGGAACTACCTCTTGTAGACCAGGCTGGCCTGGAACTCACAAAGATTCGCCTGCCTCTGCCTCCTGAATGCTTGGATTAAAGGCATGCACCACCACCGCCTGGCATTATACTGGTTTTATGTGGCTCACTCTTAATAGATTTGTGATTCCTGGGACATGTCTCAACTACAATGAAAAAAGAATAGAGAAAAGAAACAAGAAAGTCAAAATCAAAGAAACCTTGATGTTTGTGATGCTCAATAAATTAACAATTTTACTTTCTTCTCTACACAAAATAATCATTATGAAGAACACAAGACATTTGACTCTATCAAAGGCATGACTGTATCAGTGGTTATCACCTATCGAGAACTGACTACGTAATGGATAGCATCTTTCTTGGTGTCTATATGTGCTGATTCATATCTGAAGCACTTATGAATAATATTGTACTTAGTACTATGTGGCATCGAGGCACCCACTATATTTTTCTACTTTTAAAACATTTTATTTTTATTTTTTTTCTTTATTCTTGAGAAATATATATATATGTATATATTTACACAAATATATGATGAACGATGAACACAATACATTTCTAGCCCATTTCCTCTCTCCAGTACCCCATAACTCCTCCAACATATATCCATCATAATTCATGTCCTTCTATATAAATGACTAAGTACAGTTACTGTTGCCCATATGTGCTTGTGTGTGGTGGCAGCCACTGGAGAATGAGGAAACTATTAGTGGCCACATCCTCCTAAATGAATGATTCTCAGTCCCGTAGCTAATGTAAACTATCAGTGGTTTCTCAATAAAAGGTGTGACCTGGAGATCATCTACTTTGTCTATGCCAGAAATTTAACTGGCTTGACCTTGTGCAGATTTTGTGCAGGTAAACATAGGTACTTTGAGTTCATGAGTGTGATATTGATGTTGTGTCAGGAAAACAGAATTTTAGGGGGTTCTTCTCTCCATTCAAACTGTTGCTTTATTTCCACCTCTTCTGTGATATTCTCTCGGACATGGAAGTAGGATTTTGATAAAGATGCTCTATTTAAGACTGAAGCTAAAGAATAATAACCTGGGTAATTCAGAAAACAGATAGGAAAGTAAGATCCTCAGCCTAGGTGAGCACCCTTGTTCTCAACACTATGTTTCATTCCTAAATAAGCATCAAAATGTCTAGGAATATGGCAATAGTGAGTCATTTAAGAATTAGAAATTAGAGAGTACAAAAATGCCTGCCCTAAAATGAACATGCAATTAATTAATGATTGAGAAAAAGAAGGAGCAGGAGGAAGAGTAGGACAAGGAAGAGGAAAAGGAGGAGGACGAAAGATGAAAAACACATCTTTGAGGCAGTTCCCAGGTCTGTGAACTTGAGTCTTGTGATTGATTCTAGGGACTATTGTTATGTGGACTTAAATCAAAAGACTTTGAGGCTAGTTGTGTTATCTTCAAAACCTGACTTTGTAGCAAAAAGCTTATAATTTCAATTAAAATTGTGATGTATTTTTAAATTGCTTCACAGACATTTCTATGATTAACATTATTGCTTGAATATTTTTGGCATATAAACAAGTGATAGTATGTGCAGAAATTTTAGAAACACAATATCCTCTTGCCATTAGATGTTGTAGAAATCACATCAAGAGAGAACTCCCATTGTTAGTTTAAAAACTCCATGCATTCACATCGAATCCATGTGTTTTTAAAAGATAATGACATGGTAGCTAAGAATACTTCCTGGAAAAAAAACAATTAAACATAATAATGGTTTACTCACAGCATATCAAATCTCCAAAAAGGGAGTTAGAAAAGAAAAGGAAAACAACTCTAAAATCATATCAACATTACTTTTTAAAAGTGTAAATGAATTGTACATGAATAGACAAGCAAACCTATTCATATGTTATTTTTAGAGCTAGATAAGATGGAAATAAAGTGTTGTTCAATTGCACTAGCTTTCTAATAAACTCACAAGTGGAAAGTAAAGATTCATCAAAATAAAATTTGTTTGCTCAAGTAAGTATAGGCAACAATTTTAAATGAATCTTGGGTATTTTTAAAATTTTTACACCATTAGAATTAATATAAGGCCATTTTTATAAATCAGTGAGAGACTAGAAATCATTTACATTTGAATTCTGCATTAAGCTCTCCCTACCAGAGCAAGAAGTACCTCTGATCATGGATGATAGCAGCACAAATCCATGTATATAAACATATATATTTGAAAAGTTTGATAACATGACTGTTTAGCAAAACAACATTAATAGGTTTTCCCTTAGGGTTTAAGACTCCACTATCCATGAAATTTAACCATGTTTACTCCACCAAGTCTGCATTCCCTCCTGTGGAACAGACCTATGGTCTAGTCAAGAGAGTGGATAGTTACCCCACACAGTCTTACCATAATAGTGCCAGTGGGCATGTTTTGCCCAGAAGGTTAATATTGTACATGAAGGGTCCAGAATTAGGTAAGATCATTGATGTCTCTTTTCCCCCACTAGCTTGCATAGCAGATTCCAGCGCTGTGAATGTTAGTCACCGAGATGACAGTACCTTGGTTAGTTTGAAACTGATTTCTCCATTCTCTGTTACTCAAGTGTGTGGTGGTTTCTAGCTAAGGTGAGCAACCAAAACCTGTCTGTTGATAGTCTTTTCTCCAAGACCTTTCTGACAAATAACTCAGAGGGAGGCAGCCCATGCTTGCCTAGCACTTAGGTTTTCATTTATTTGCCCATTTATTCTAGGAGAAACAGTCTTCATCCATCTTATTTTTTTTTGTGGTTTTTCAAGACAAAGTTTCACTGTAGCTTTGGAGCCTGTCCTGGAACTAGCTCTTGTAGAACAGGCTGGCCTTGAACTCACAGAGATCCACCTGCCTCTGCCTCCCCAGTGCTGGGATTAAGGGGGTGTGCCACCACCGCCCAGCCATACATTCTTAATGTTGGTTAAACAACCCTTTATCATCAACTTCTTCAACCCCTTGATTCCAACCAGGCCTAAGCTTTTTGTTACCTATAACCTCCGTCTCCATTCTTTCATATCACATGTATTCTACTCTTCGGGGTTCTGTGCATGAATGATTCTAAATGCTCAAGAAAAGATTAAACACATTTATCAACTGTTCCCCTCAATATATACACACTACTCAAAAGATCATTGAGGAAGATAGGACAGAAAGAAAGAAAGGGCAAGAGGACGGGGAGGAGGTAATGTGAAATGCTGTCTTCTGGATATGAACCGGCTAGGACACAAATGGGCTTGCTGTGGCTGTGGTTCATTACACAGCCCTGTGCAAAATCAAGCAAGTTAAATATTCCCTCAGGGACAAGGAAGGGGCTCCTGATGCCCCCCTTTTTTAAATAGGAGCTATTGGCAGTTGATAGATGCTGAGAGAGGAGTATGTACTCTTCTTTAGAAAAGGTGGCCATTGGCAGCTTCCTCATGCCTCAGTGAATATTCACAAGAGCAAATGGGTAGCGCTAAATGGGCTCTGTAGATTATTAAAAATAGAGGACAAGAGTGTGGGAGGGAGGTATATTAGTGGATAGCGATGGTATTAAAGAGAGACAGTGGATATATGTCCAATGGCCAAGAATATATACATGAATATTTAAAAACATAAAATAATTTAAACTTGGAAAGGAAGTTTAATGTTGATCTAGCAAACATCCAAATGGACCTCCATGATTTCTTTTGAATTAATGGATACTATGTGATATTAATTGGATAAAAAACATACTGCAAAATATTTGGAAATTCATTTGTCTTGTACAGAATTTTCTCATATTTTAACCTTATTTACTTTGTTTTCCTGATAATTCAGTATCCATAGATGGCAATGGAATGAGCAGCTTTTAATTTGCTATTTCTCCAAGTAAGAAATATTATAATACACATGTAATGAAACCTACTCCTTTAACTGATTTCTTCATGGAACACTCCAAGGAATGTGTGTCACCCAAGGCAAATTTGATGGCAAAGAACACTGTGTCACAGAGGGTTTGTAACTGTGTTCAGAGCTGGTGGAAGTAGCTAGAAGTCAAAAGAAGACATTCTCATTATCGATGTCACTACAACTTTCAAAGGTTAATTTCTTTCAGGAAATTGGTTCTGCTTTAAATGACTTCAATGTTTGTAGCATAATTCTATGTTTCCCTCACCCTTCACTTTTTCTATTCATAGAAAGAGCAAGAGCAAAGTGTTTAGGGGTAATTATTTTGTATGCTTTGTATTCATGACCTCTCACCCTCCTTTGGTTGGTTGTCTCTACGGTGAAGAAAACTGGCAGGTGCTCTTCTGTAACAAATATAATAAAAATGTTCTTACAGCCCACCCTTAAAGGTAAAGCTATCCACTGGGCAGTGGTGGCTAATGCCTTTAATCCCAGCACTCGGGAGACAGGGAACTCCGTTGTTCAAGGCCAAACTAGTCTACATGAGCTAGTTCCAGGACAGGCTCCAAACTACAGAGAAACCCTACCTCAAAATAAATAAATAAATAAATGAATGAATGAATGAATGAAT